>CAUYQV010061012.1:0-40827 GCA_963574575.1 Galagoides demidoff
TAATGTAGTGCTGGAAGTTTTAGCCAATACAATTAAGCAAGACAAGGAAATAAAGGGCATCCAAATGGGAGAAGAGGAGGTCAAACTCTCCCTCTTTGCTGACGATATGATCTTATACTTAGAGAACCCCAAAGAATCAACTACAAGACTCCTGGAAGTCATCAAAAAATACAGTAATAACTCAGGATACAAAACCCATGTCCACAAGTCAGTAGTGTATACGCCAGTAACAGTCAAGATGAGAGGTTAATTAAGGACACAACTCCCTTCACCATAGCTTCAAAGAAAATGAAATACCTAAGAATATACCCAACAAAGGAGGTGAAGGACCTCTATAAAGAAAATTATGATATTAACAAATGGAAGAACATACCATGCTCATGGCTGGGAAGAATCAACATTGTTAAAATGTCCATACTTCCCAAAGCAATCTACTTACTCAATGCCATCCCTATTAAGATACCAACATTGTACTTTAAGATTTGGAAAAAATGATTCTGCATTTTGTATGGAACCAGAGAAAAACTCATATAGCTAAGGCAGTTCTTAGTAATAAAAACAAACCTAGGGGCAGCACCATACCAGATTTTAGGCTATACTACAAAACCATAGCGGTCAAGACAGCATGGTACTGGCACAAAAACAGAGACATAAATATTTGGAATCAAATAGAAACTGGCTCGGCGCCTGTGGCTCAATCGGCTAAGGCGCCAGTCACGGCTAAGGCGCCAGTCACGTACACCTAAGGTGGCGGGTTCAAGTCCCCAGCCCGGGCCTGCCAAACAACAATGATGGCTGCAACCAAAAAAATGGCCGGGCGTTGTGGCGGGTGCCTGTGGTCCCAGCTACTTGGGAGGCGGAGGCAGGAGATTCACTTGAGCCCAGGAGTTGGAGGTTGCTATGAGCTGTGATGCCATGGCACTCTACCCAGGAGGATAGCTTGAGGCTCCGTATCAAAAAAAAAAAAAAAAAAAGAATTTGATTTCCATCCTCCAGAAAGAAAATAAGAAAAACCCTACTCCATGACTGCACCAAGCTTTAAGACAGGGTTGATTAAAAATAAACAAGCTCCTCACTTACAGCGGGGGGTGTGGGGGCTGGCCTGCACAAAGGTTTGGGAAATGGATAACAATAACCTCTTATATGTATGCAACTTTTCAGTTAGAATCTCATAGCAAACCAGGCCACTAAGCTGTACAGGGAAACTGAGACACGGAGAGGTGGTATGAGGATACTCAATAGACCCGGCCTCAGTTACCTTCTCCCACGACCACTGAAATGGAGCCGCACACACTTGTAAAGCTCAAGGGAAGCTTATGTAAGTGGCATTCCCACATAGAAGGAAAGGGAACAAAGAATCTGAGTGGTCCACATCTGAATTTTTTAAATCCAAAGTCTAGCTCTCCCCCATTTTTCCCTTGGGACTATAGGTCAACACTACTAACTAATTTCTCTCTTCTTAGCCTCAGTTTCCCTGTGGGATAGGGGTGGGAGTTAAGCTACCCAGTCTGATGGTAGTTCTCAGGGTCAGTCTAACTCTGCTCCTGAAGAACAGTCATCATCATTTATTGATAATATTTACCAAGTGCTGCCTGTACTCCAGGCCTCAGGTTGGGCATGTGTAGACACAGAAAGTCACTTAATGTCTTGATTCATATTCCTTCCTGAAAATGTCTGAGAACATTCCTTCCAGTGAGCAGGGTGGAGAGTTCATGGACTAAATGAAACATCACACAACTGCACATCCCTTGTTTCAGGTGATCAAAGCAACAACACAGAGAATAAACTGAGGCTCAGAAAGACTTTGGAGCCTGCTCAAGATTATGGACCCAAAGCCAGACCCTGCCAGGAACCCCAACACAAGATCTTATGGTCTCTCATCTGGCCAAAAATTCCTCCTTAACTGGGCCGAGGAGGGAAAACTGGAACTTGGCAACCTTGACTCGGGTGAAAAAAGAGATAAAAGAGGATTCCTACAGAAGAAAGCAAGCAAAAGTCCCTCTTGGTTTTATGTATCATGAGTCTGAGTTGTGAGCTGAGAAAACCGTAACAGCCTTCTGGTTTTCTTTTCCCTTTTTTTTTTTCCTTTGAGACAGAGTCTCACTATGTCACCCCTGGCATCACAGCTCACAGCAACCTCCAACTCTTGGGCTTAAGCGATTCTCTTGCCTCAGCCTCCCAAGTAGCTGAGACTATGGGCATCCACCACTACGCCTGGCTATTTTTTGGTTGCAGTTGTCATTGTTGTTTAGCAGGCCTGGGCTGGGCTCGAACCCACCAGCTTCAGTGTATGTGGCCAGCACCCTACTCCCTGAGCTACAAGCACTGAGCCTGGCCTCCTGGTTTTCTGAATGAGCACTTGAGGCAGTGTAAGTTGGGGTGCTGATGGCTGCAAGGAACAGACAGGCTTGACTTTAAGTGTGTAACAATAAGAACATGTACCAGCTCTTGTAACTGGAAGCCCAGAGATGGGGTGGACATCAGGCCTGAAAGTCACCATGGTCAACAATTGTCACTCACTCTCTGCCTTCCCCTCAATGATGTTGGCCTAACACTCCCTCATGGTGCTAGAATGGCTGCCAGCAACCATACAACCTCTGTGTTCCAGTCACAACAGAGAAACCAACTTCCCCAAAGCTCTCTCTCCTTTCCATTCAGTCTCCAGAAATTGACTTGATACTCGGTTAAGTGTGATAAGAGTACCCTTGTATCTGTCAGCTCTTGCCAGGAACCACATGTGTTCTCTCTAGAGACTGGGAGGCTGAGTGTTGGGGATATCAGCTATAACAGCCAACTCAGGGTACAAATCTCGTTGCATGCTGGGTCTCATACAGCACCCCCTCTTCAGAGTGGAAAACTGATGGTATTCAGGGCACAAGCAGTTTAAAAGCTTAAGACAATCGCATGTGGTAGAAACTACCCACACACTGCTTCCGACTGGCCCTGGAGCTCCTGCCCACCTTACCAATTTCTGAGCAAATTATTTTGCTCTTCTGCGATCCCCTTCATTCCCTCAACCATAAAATCAGCATAACTCTATGGAGATAAAGAGACTACTATGAAATCATATGGGACATGCACAGATGAGGCTTAGGGAATCCCCCTCATTTCCACAGGTGCAAGAAGCACATGTGTCTGACAGAAGCTAAGAGAATTTGGATTTTACAAGAGTCTTGGGGACTCAAGTAGGGCTCCTACTGACAAAGATGACATTTGACTTGGGAATGAGGAGTCAGTCACAAGAAAGGCAGAAAGTAGTTGTTCCAGTAGAGCAAACAGTACAGATGCCCTGATGCAAGAAAGAAAATGGCCCACTAAGGAACAGCAATGGCCTGGATTATAAATTAGAAGTGTCATTAATGAAATGCCTCTAATAAGTCAAGCACTGCGCTGGGCACTCTCCATATTAGTCCAACGATAATCACTGATCATCCCAACAACCCTATATGAGCAGCCATTATTATCTCTTCTTTTATGAAGGGAGAAAGTTCAGGAAGGTTTAGTAATTTGTCCAAGGTTACACAGCAAATGAGGAGTCAGAAGCAAGATTTTAATACAAGTCTGTCTGATACCCAAATTTATGATCTTCCCTATGGCTCTGAACATAAAATACAGCCAAGATGCCTCACTGTGAAAGTCTCTTTTTATTTGGGGAGGCCAGAATTGTTATATATTCTACTTATAATAATTATTGTTATTGTTTCCCTTGTGTGATCCTGTTCCTCTCTGCATTCCTAGTATCTGAGCCCTATGCTCTATACTCACGGCCGTGGGCAAGGCCAAGCCTTGGTTTCTTTACCTAAAAAGTGGGATGAGAAGTACAGGAGATCTTCTGTGAGGTTCCAGCAGATAGGACACCCTTTGGCTGCCCATCAACAATTTATAGTTTCAATTTACCATCACCTTCACCACCCTCACACCTGATCCCTACAGGACCCTATAAGGTTGGAGTCACTTCCATTTTACAGATTGGGGAACTGAGACTTGGTGAGAGGACAGACTCCTCTCAAGGTCTCATGGCTCCCCACAGAACACAGGCTACTCAAGGGCAGGGAATCTCTGTGTCCCCAGGGATAAAACAGGGCTAGCCTGCAGTAGGTGCTCAATAAATATTTGGTGAATGGAGACTAAAAAGCATTGCTCTGACTGCGCACTTGCCCCCTGTGGAGAGCTCGCGAATATATGAAAGAAAGGGTGGGGGTGGAAAGAGTGAGGAAGGAATTAATGTTTGAAATGGACACTTTAGGCTTTTTACTTTCAGTCACAAAACGAGCCCAGAGCCCTAACCCGTCATCCTCCGTGCAGAAGAGAGAAAACAGGCTTCCTCCAGGAAGCCAGAGCAGAGCAAGCCCAGCAGTAGCAGAGTGACCTGCCAAGATCCACCCGTGGCCAGAGCCAGGCCACTGGGGCACCTGCCAGCAAACCAGAGGCTTCTTTCAACCCTGCCGCTCAGCAGGCTGCCAGCAGAAAGAGCACCCCCAACACAGGCTGATCCCTCCCGGTCCTCGCCAAGGCGGGCGACAAAGGGCTGCTTCAGCTCTCCGGCCTCCCGCTTCCCCAGTGGGGCACCGCGTCACCCAGGCCCTGCCCAGCCCTGCCCCACCCCCGCACCCTGCATAAACCCAGCGGCGGAGCATGACTCAGCGGTTCTCCTGCGGTTGCGGGATTGGGAGCGGGGGGACAGACCCTGGGCCTCTATCCGCCTGGGTCACACGCCCAGCTTCTGCCTCCCCGGCCTCCGCGGGCTCCCATACTCTTGGCCTCATTTCCGGCAGAGCCCGGCCTCACCACTGCTAGGCCCACGCGGCTTCCCCGGCACCAGTACCCAGCTTGGCGGGACCCGGTGCCCAGGACTCCTCCCATGGGGCCACCCACCAGAGCAACCTCTTGCTAAAAAGCCACAAGCACTTCTGCAGCCTGGCCGGCAGCCCGGCCAGCAGCCCCTTGGAAGGAGCTACCGGTCCCTACCCCCGGGCAGGGCTCCAGCACCAGTGGCTCCTCCACCTCAGCTCGCTGACACTCCGTGGCCAGGTCTCCCTGTTCCCTCCTTCCATTCGAGACTCACTCGGTGAGCCCTGCTTGCGCACCGGAGCTGTGCCCTCTGCTCCCTGGGCAAGGCTGAGCAGAGGGACCCTAGAAGTTCTGGCCTGTAAGAGAAGGGCGCTGGCCCTGTGGATTCCACCATCCTCGGGTTGAGGGTGGGGGTCGGCCGGGCTGGGCCTGTAGGGCCAACTTGGGGGATTTTAAACCAGCCCTGTTTTGGGGGGGGGCACGTCCCACTTTTGAGGGGGAATCCTGAGAGTTGTCCCAGCTACTCCTGCTTCAGTATAACTCACCAAGAATAAGATACCAGACCAAATTAGTCGCCCTTTCCCTCCGACCAGGGAACCCTGCTTCTTAGGGGAAGATCTGGCAATGTTTTTTTTTTTTTTTTCCTGGGTTCCTCTTCTTCAGGGAGTGGGCTGCCTACAAAATTATGCGGGCTTTGGGCTGGGCAGAAATGGCAAATCCAGGATTTCTTCCCCAGATTATCCACAGGCATGGCTTTTTAAAACATGATGGCCAGGGCTGAATCAGAATGCCACTCGGCCAGGGAACGGACAGCTGCCTCCCGGAGCGTGGCGCCGAGGAGGGCGCTGCCCTGGCCAGGCGCTGGGTAGCTGGGTCTATTGCCCTCGGGCTCCCTCCCTCCGAGGCCCAGGACGATTAGGGGTAGGGTGGGGTAGGATGGGGGGACACGACACACATCGCGCGGTCCAAACCTTCGGAGGGCATTCGGTGCGACGGCATCCCCACGCCGCGGCGGGCCGGAGGGGGTCTCAGACAACACGTACGTTACCTTCAGTCACATAGCTGTGGTCCCGCAGGAAGCTGTGGTTAATTTTCCGCGTGTCCGTGTCCTCGCCCATTGAAGGCCGTGCCCGGTGCCCTGGGCATGCCCCGCCGCCACACACCGATGCAATCCGCAGAGGTCGCGCCGGGCGCGCGGGCCATGCCGCCGCAGCCTAGCAGAGGCGCGGGCCGCCGGGGCCCTGGGGGAAGAGCATCGCGGCCGGAACGGGCGGCCGGGGGCTGGAGCCCCGCTTAGGGGAGCGCGCGGCGGGCGGGCGGCGGCCGCGGGTTGGGGCGGGCCGGGGCTCCGGCGCGCATCCCGGCCGGCCCGTGCGCGCTGCGTCCGTGCGTCCGGCGGCCGCGGCTGGTACCGGTGCGCCTGGCTGCGGCGGCGGCTGCGAGGGGACGCGCGCGGCGCTGCGCCTACCGAGCCGGGCTGCGCGGGCTGTGGCGGCCGCCGCCGCGGCTGCCGCTGTCGCAGGCCCCTCCCTCGCGCCGCCCGCTCCTCCACCCCCGCGGCCCGCGGCCGCCTCGGAGCCACCCTGCAGGTGGAGCCGGAGCCCCAGCAGAGGCCTCACCGCGGTGCTCAGGGCCTCACGGTGGGCACCTTTGGTGCCTGGGTGCGACTTGGGGGCGGGGTACTCAACTAAGCTTCAGGGGGAGGGTACCTTGGGTGCCCGTGCTCCAATTGTGGAAGAGATGGGCAATAGGGGTGGGGGGGGGGTGGTGCAAGAAATGGGTGAGGAGGCATACCAAAGGCAGCGACCAAAAGGGACTGGGAGGGGTGGGAGAGCAGCTGACTGGTGCACACCTGGAGAATGGGAGACTTGGGGCGGGGGAGGGGAGGAGGGACAGTAGACCCCTTCATTAGTAGAAGAGGGTGGGCTAAGCGAGTTCTTGGAGCTCTCCGGAATGCAAAGGGGGGTCCCAGTGTAGAAGCTGGGGGATGGGCTGTGGCGGTCAGCCCCCTAAAGGCAGAACTGGATGAAATAGCTGCAGGTGAGGTGGCCTCCCCCAGGCACAGCTCCAGGATCTCTCCTCGCGCCCACCTCTCCACTTACAGGTGACACAAAGTTATAGGAACACAGTGCTGGGTACATCCAAAGCCAAGCTGCAAGCAACCTCCTTCCCCTCAGCCCAGGGCTACTTCTGCCCAGCAGGAAATAATCTTTCTTCCAAACCCTCCCTTATGCCCCCCTCCCTTCTCATCAGCGTGCCCCAAATCTTACCCAAGTACTTGGCACATAGTAGGCCCTCAAAATATATTAACTGCCACTTTGGTCAAGCTGTCACCTCCTCTAAGACAACCCCTTGCCTGGTAAATCTCCTGTCCCAAGCATGGAGCAAGGCCCCAGTAGGTACTTCAGAAGCATTGATGGAGGACCATCAAGCCTTCCCAGGTGCTCAGCCAAACCTCCTTGGGAGGGGGGTGGAGGAAGGCTGGAGCTTGCCTTGGGAGTGCATAAGTACAAGGGGGGTGTCACTGGGCATTGGTCTTTGGGTCCAAAACGTTAAAGGGGCTCATCAATTCTGCAGTTCTATAGTTCTCTCCACTTCCCTCAGCTGGTTTCTGGGGAACTCATGGCAGGCCCACACCCTGCAATGGAAGCAGGAGAGTCCAGATGGTGCTGGGGCAGGGAAGATGGGGTTATGAGAAGGACTGGGGAAGGCAGGCATGGATGTCCCCTTAGGTGTGTTGCTGGGGAGTGGGAGGGAGTTTTGTGGTTAGATCTGGATTTCATTCCACAGAAAAGCCCAGAATGGATAAGGAGGGGAAAGCTCACCCCACAAACCCTGCCAATACCCTGCAGGGTGTAATAGAAAGGGCTGGATCTGGGAGGCTTGGGGCTCTGCCAGCACCTGCTTGCTCAGTAGCCCAGGACAAGGGCCCTGGCCTGTCCCAAACTTAGCCTTCTCTCTGGGGAACAAGCCAACAATGCACAGGTGTGCACGTCCCATTCAAAGGTAAATGCCAGGGGCCCTCGGGATGTGCTTGTGGGGTGTCACTCACTTTCTACCTCATAGGAAGATGACTGACACCCACATCAACCCTTGCTCCATCTTCCTGGCATGCTCTCCTCTCTTTCTCACTTGGTCTGCTCACATGCCTCACACCTCACGTCCTAACCCAGCAGTTCACTCTGTCCATACCTTCCTCACCTTTCTAGCTCAGGAGAGAAAAACAGCTCAGCCTCAGACACTAGAAGACAGGCTGGGTCCAAGTCCTGACCCTGTGCAGGGCAAGTACAACCTCACCTGTGACATGGACACGATGGCAGGAGTGGCCTCAGATGCTTGGTATTAGCATGGCCCCTTTGAAGCTGTATTGGTATCACCATACTGCACCTCACCCTCCTGCATGCCCCTCACCCTTCCTCTTGGATCTTGGGGACATCCCCTCCCCCATCCTCTCCATCTGCTAGTTCTGCCAAAACACCCACACCATGCTGGCATCAACTCATCTGCCAGATGCCCTAGACCACAGCAAAAATGGCCCCACCCTGGTGCGGCATAGCCATCTATACTTTCACTAGCTTCTGAGCCAAGCTGGGGACCCCAGAGCAGTGTCCTCCAACTCTTCTGGACTGTATCCTCCATTCTTCTCAATACTTCCACCCCCAATCAGAGCCAAGGCCCCTCCCTCAACCTCCTGCCCACGGCCATTCAGTCACACAATCACTGCTTCATCTTTACATAGGACCTCTGCATGCATCCCTGCACCCAACAGTGGATGCCTGAGCTCTGGATCCTGTCCTCTCCACAACCCTCTCTGTACAGACTCCTCCCATCCTTCTGTTCATTCATAGAAATGTTTAATAAGCACCTACTGCATGCAGACATATACCCAGAACCAGACTAGAACAGAAAGCAAATTCCCCTGTGCCCATGGCATTGACCTCTTAGTGGGGCAAGATAGACAATAAGAAGTGAGCATGTGTATGTGGGTCATGATGGATGAAGAAGAGAAAGTGGGGTGCAGGAATAGAGATGCCTAGTAGTGGTGTTTATTTCATAAAGGTGAGTGGAGAGGACCTCTTTGGCAAGGTGAGTTTATTGGCATCCATCCAGATGCACCCCACAGGATAAGCCTACTCAGGTCTCTTTCACATTAAAAACTGTCCCCACTCCATGTCCCTTTTGGCTGCCAGGACCTGGGTTTTCTCCTCTTCACAACCAAAGTATCAAAAGGACACGTCTCATGTGCTGTCTCCTCTGCCTCTTCTCTTAGCTCCCTTATGGAGGCTTCAACTTAGCATCTCATCATCCTCCCACCCTTCCAACAAAAATAGGAGACACAGTCTCACTCTGTCACCCATGGTAGAGTTTCATGGTGTCACAGCTCACAGAAACCTCAAACTTTTGGGTTCAAGCGATCCTCTTGCCTCAGCCTCCCAAGTAGCTCGGACTACAGGCCCACCACAACACCAAGCTATTTATTTATTTATTTATTTATTTATTTATTTATTTATTTATTTATTGTAGTTTTTGGCCAGAGCTGGGTTTGAACCCACCACCTCCAGTATATGGGGCCAGTGCCCTACTCCTTTGAGCCATAGGCGCTGCCCACACCAAGCTATTTTTTAGAGACAGGGTCTCACTCTTGGTCAGGTTGGTCTTGAACTCATGAACTCAAGCAATCCACCTGCGTCAGCCTCCCAGAGTGGTAGAATTACAAGTGTGAGCTACCACACCTGGCCATAGAATGACTTTCTTATTTCCTCTCTTAGCTGATCTCTCAGCAGCTTCCACCCTAAGGGCCACCTCTCATTTCTGCGCCTACTTCTCAGCTGTTGTAAAAGTTCCACTCATTCTAGTGGCCCTAGCAACAGTGCATTTCACTGTGCTTCTGTCCCCCCGAACCCTCCCATTCATACCTTGAAGGCTTAACCCCCAATGTGATCAAATTTGGATGCAGGGCCTTTGGGAGGTGATTAGGGTTAGATGAGATAGTGAGGGTGGGGTCTTCATAGTGGCATTAGTCCTCTCATAAGAAGAGACCAGAATGCCATGAGGTCACGTGAGCATACAGCAAAGTGATGGCCCCCTACAAACCAGGAAGAGGACCCTCAGCAGGACCCCAATTGGCCAGAAACCTTGATCTTGGGCCTTTCAGGCCCCAGAACTGTGAGAAAGTACAGTTTTGTACTTTGTTTATTTCTCTTCTTTTTTCTTTCCCTCACCCCCCAAAATATGGAACACCTCACGAATTTGTGTGTCATCCTTGTGCAGGGGCCATGTTGATCTTCTCTGTAGCGTTCCAATTTTAGTATATGTGCTGCTGAAGCAAGCACATACATTTCTGTTTAAACCACCTGGTCCATAGTATTTCATTATGGTAGCCCAAGCAGGCTAACAATACATACACTAATGTTTATTGTTGAACCCACAGAACTATCACCGAATAACATTGTAAAACTGCCACTTAAGTCAGGAAAGAGGGCACTGCCAACCTCTCAAGCTTTCCCTCACTCTACCCACTTTTGGGATTATGGACTGAATTGATCCCCAGAATTCATGTGCTGAAGCCTACCCCCAGTGTGATGGTTTTAGGAGGTGGGGTCCTTGGGAAGTGAGTAGGTCATGAGGGTAGAACCCTGTAATGGGGACTAGTGCTCTTATAGAAAGAGACTCCGAGAACTTGCTTCCTCCCCCCATCCCTGTAATGTGAGGACACAGTAAGAAGACAGCTGTCTGCAAATCAAGAAGTGGGCCCGCACCAGACACCAGATCTGCTGACACTGTGAACTTGGACATCACAGGCCCCAGGATTGTGAGGAATAAGTGACTGTGGCTTATGACATCCAGACTACAGTATTTTTGTTAAGACATCACCCCAAAGTAAGCCACTTATTGACTTCCAACACTGCGGTTTAACTAACATCAAGACTTTCTGTATAGAATCACAACATAGGAATGTTTTTGTATCTGCTTTCTTTTGCTCATCATTACATTTCTGATATTTACTAATTATTATTTACATATATACACACATATATATGTGGCTTGTAATTTATTCATTTTTTGTTGTTGAATGTCCCATTGATGCACTGCAACTCACCTTACCGTCTATGGCAGCAGTTCTCAACTGACCGCCTGTCGCGACCCAGAGGAACTGTATTACATCCTTGAACATCTGCACTTTCTGAGCAGAGCAGACCCTTCCAGACTCCATGCATCTGCATACACTGGTCGCCCCACCTAGAACACTGTCCCTGTGTCTCACCTCTTCTTCATCTGGAAATAGCTTAAATGTCAAGATTTATGGTGACTCTGGTGGCAGCCAGCACTCATTGAATGGCCATAGGGGAGGTCACCAGTGCTGACCACACACATCCTGCATGTTGCCTCCTTCTGTGCCCAGGGGACATTTACACTTCCACGTCCTTTTTAACATTAGCCACAGTCTGCATAGCCTCAGGTGAGGGAAGTGCTGTATCTGCTCTGAGTTGGAGGTTTAGGGGGCCTCTGTGTGGCTTGCCAGATTCTTTTATTTTGTCTGACTCAGGATCCTGAAAAAGCACGAATCAAGACAGATCCTCTGTCAGATCTTTAAATGACTACAGATAATAGGATCTGTAATTAGATGTGTAGAGTGAGTAGGAAACAAACATGTCATGTGCCTTGTCACTGAGATTTGTGAGTCGTTTGCCACCACAGCATACCGTCGCCGATCCTGACTTCTGTATCCTCCCCATGTCAGATGGTGGCTAAACACTTCACTTAAATGTCTCATCCTCAAAATGTGAGAAACCCCCCTCAGCCAGAACGAACGAGGTTCCATTGCAGCAATGCCCAGCCCTCCAGGAATGGCTTAGACAGCCCGTTTGTCAATCATGCTGCACAGCCATCACATGTTGGCTGTAGCTCTGACCTCTGTCATTGGCACTCCAGGATCCTGGCTGATGGAGCAGCCCCCAATAAGTAAGAGAACATCACTGGCCCAATTAAGTCACACACGTTCAACAAGGGCAGGGAAGAACACTCTAGGTCACATGGCCACGTGACCCCAATAAAGCAGAGAAGTGCAGTCTTCCTCCAGGGCAGATATTTTTCACAAGAACACAGTGCACCACAGTACCCATTGGATAAATGAAAACACAAGTGCTGAGTCATCCTCTCAAGTCCCCCAGTGTTAAGTGGCAATATAAGATTTACCCAGGTCTGTGGGAATCCCGAGCTTATGACATCAGCCACACTAGCTGGTACAAATGCTACTATTTCTCTGCCACTGTTTCTCTCTGCAATCACCCAGGTCCCAGGGCCGAGCCTCCAGGTAGGTTTCTTGGCTCAGTTCATTCCACCACTTTGAACCGTCTGTCTTACTGATAGAGACTGGCAGTTAACAGTGCCAGGATGGACCTTTTCTCCAATGAAATGATAAGACAAAAATCCGCTCCTGGGTGAAGAATGTCTTGAATTCTGAAATATGCCCAGGCCCATCAAATGATGACGTCTGTGTGGAAGGGCCCAGAGGCATGGTCTGGCCCAACACTCACAAGTTCAGTGATTTTCTGCTACTGTACAAGTAATACTTACTTGTGATAGAAAATTCAGAAATAAAGGAAAATAGGAAAGTTATGGTCCTGAATCCAAACATAATGACTAAAACCCTTTTAGAGCACGTCATTCTAGGGCCTTTTCAAGGTAGAGTTCAGTTTTTACATAATCGAGGTCATACCTTATTTATTTTTTGTATTTTATTTGATGATATAACATTTTAGATAAAGAAAGACTAGAATATATTATAATCTGCTACCTTTTCAATATTGATTCCTTTATTAGCTCTTTTTTCTTTTAATTTTTTTTTTTTTGAGATGAGGGTCTCATTATGTTGTCCAGGCTAGCCTTGAACTCAAGCAATCCTCCCATCTCAGCCTCTCAAGTAGCTGGGACTACAACTACCACACTAACATGCCTAACTCTGCTTCAGGAATTTTTCTTTAAGAAATGAGACCACATACATACAGCTAAAGTTCCTTTACATCCCTTCCTCATCTTAATCTTCCCTTTTCTTTCCAAAAGCAAACATTATCCCCAAATGGTTGGGTTTTTCCCATTCATGTTGTATTCTTTGATGCATATATGTGCATTATGTAATTGCATGTAATTTTGAAGTTTATATAAACATGACCATTTTGATCACATCATATTTCAAATTTTTTTTCCTAAGCATTATTTTCTCAGCTCTATCCTAGTTTCTTCATTTATCAATGTTATGCTGGAGCCTGCTCCAAGTGCTTTCTTGTAAGAGCATATTATTCTCATCTTTGTCCCACTCTGTGTTCAGCAATGTCATAGAGGCAGCTAGAAATCAGCCATGGTAGAGGATTTTACATCCCAGAAATCAGAAAATGCTACAAATTAAGGCTTTTATTCCCCTAGAAAGCAGGTGGTAAAACATTCACCTGCAAAGCATTGACTACAGCTAATTTATTGTTTCTCCCACCCTATCCCCACCCACCTGGAAGGATATTTAGGTTGATTCCAACCTTTGGGGATTTCAAACAACACTGTGGTGACACCCTTTTACCTAGTTTCCTAGACCCAAGTGTAAGGGTTTCCCAGAATGCACAAGTGGTGGGGAGACGACTGGGTCACGCTGGGACATTCTTTCTGGGGCATACATACTGGCGTATGTACATACTTCCTACTTGTTGCCAAACCATTTCCACTCCTGCAGCAGTGTATCACATTCTCAGTGACACTTGGAATAGATTTAAATTCACGTGGAGTAGATGCGCTAGCTAATATGTGACAATTGCCTAATTTGTATTTCCTGATTCCCAGTGTGGGTGGGAATCCTTCCACCTGGCCATTTGAATTTCCACTTCCATGAATTGCCTGTTTTTTCCCATTGCCTCCATTGGGTGGTTTGGCTCTTCTTACTAGTGTCCTGGAGCGTTTACGTAATCGTACTCCTCATCCCCTGCTTATGTGCATAGCAAACGTTCTCTTCTAATTTGTGCTTTTCCCTTAACTTGTGCTTTTGTCCTAGAAAAGTTGGTAATTTTGACATGGGAAGTGTATCGATATTTCCCTTTTCCATATTTTGCCTTTTACTCACAGTTCTTGTTTGATCAACACTTCTCTCCCCTCTGCGTTCTAAAGATCATCTATAGAATGCCCTTCCCTTACATTTATATTTTAAGACACATGTTCAGACCTTTAGCTCATTCAAGTATGCTGTTCTGTTAAGGTAAGGAAGGGGTCTAATTACACATTTTTTTCTATATCAGTGGCTCTCAACCTTCCTAATGCCTTGGCCCTTTAATACAGTTCTTGTGGGTCACGACCCACAGGTTGAGAACCACTGTTCTATATGAAGGACCCAATATCCAAATCACTAATTGAATAATCCATCCTGTAATCACTAATTTGTAACCTAATGCCACTTCTCTTCCATACCAAGTTCCCATATATGTGTGGGTCTATTTCTGGTCTCTCTGTTCTGTTTCACTGGTCTTTCTGTATCAAGTAGATTAAATGATATGGTCTTTGCTTATCTTCAAAATTGTCTTGGCTATGCTTGGACCTTTGTTTTTCTATATAAATTTTCAGTTTCTCAGATCCCATTAAAAATCCTATTGGATTTTCATTGGAAATGTAATGAGTATGTAATTGACTAGGAGAAAATTAACATCTTTCTGATATTGAATCATCCCTCCCATGGATATGGTCTATCTCTGTTTCTATTCAGATCTTCTTTCTTGTCTTTCAATTAAATTTCTTAGCTTTTGTCATAATAGCAACCATTTATATAGAAGTTATTATGTGCCAACTACATTGTAAACATTTTATATTTAATTAATTTTTCTAACTTCTCTGTGAGATAGATATTATTATCTCCTCTTTACAAATGAGGAAACTGAGGCACTGAATGATCAAGTAATTTAACCAAGTCAAAGGCCAGGCACAGCAGCTCACTCCTGGTAATCCTAGCATTCTAGGAGGCCAAGGCAGGAGGATCACTTGAGCTCTGGAGTTTGAGACCAGCCTCAGCAAAGTGAGACCCCCATCTCTATTAAAAATGGAAAAATTAGCTGGGCATGGTGGTGCACATCTGTAGTCTCAGCTGCTTGGGAGACTGAGGCAGAGGATAACTTGAGCCCAGGAGTTCAAGGTTGCTGTGAGCTAGGCTGAGGCCATGGCACTCTAGGCTCAACAATAGAGTGAAACTCTGTCTCAAAAAAAAAAAAAAATTACCCAAGTCAAGAAGCAATAGGGTTATAATCTGAAACCAGGCAGCCTTCTCTGAACTACTGAGCCACTCTCCTATACTTCCTCCATCAGGTGCTGGTACATCTTTTGCTAGGTACCTTATAGATTTTACTGCTACTGCAAATGCTATCTGTCCCTTCTTACGGGCTCTAGTTGGTATCTAGTTGCTGTAGTTGTTCAGCAAAAATGCCATTGATTTTACCATGTTGTCTTGTGTCAAGCAAGTTTGTTGAATGGCCACGTGCTTCTAATAGTTCAAGAGCCGATTTTCTTGCATTTTCCATATAGACAATCACATCGTTCTGCAATTAAAGACAATTTTGAATTTTCCTTGTCCTTCTTCACCTACTTGCTCCTTGGTCCAGCTGGTTTTAATACAAGGGAGTATTAAACAGCAGTAGAAGTAAAAGGCATCTTTATTTTAGGCCTAACAATGCTTTCAAAGTTTTACTCTGAAAAATGTTTGCTGTCATGTTTGAGAAAATTCCCTTCCTAGTTTTCTGAGTTTCCCAAGAATGAGTATTGAAATTTATCTAATGTAAATGCTTTCTGTTTGACTGGTTGCTTTGTTTTGCTGTATCTATTAATAAGATTACATGACTTTTTGCCTTTAATCTACCAGTGGAGTAAATTAAATTAACAGTTTTGTCTTTAACCACCCTGACATTCCTGGGGTGGACCTGACATGGTCACATAGGTCCAGCATGGTGATTCATACTTATAATCTCAGTACTTCCAAGGCCAAAGCAGGAGAACCACTTCAGGCCAGAAGACCAGCCTGAGCAACATGGGGAAAACCCCATCTCTACAAATTTTTTTTTTTTAAATTAGCTGCCCATGACAGCAGGTGCCTGTAGTCCTAGTTACTTGGGAGGCTAAGGCAGGAGGACTTGAGCCCAGCAGTTGGAGGTCACAGTGAGCTCTGATGGTGCCACTACACTCACTCTAGCCTGGGTAACAAAGGGAAACTCCATCTCTTTAAAAAAAAAAAAATAGTAATAGCCAGGCATTGTGGTGGGCCCCTATAGTCCCAGCTACTTGGGAGGCTGAGGCAAGAGAATCGCCTAAGCCCAAGAGCTGGAGGTTGCTGTAAGCTGTGACACCTTGGCACTCTACCGAGGGCAACAAAGTGAGACTCTGTCCAAAAATAAATAGAGTGAGCCATATTTGTTTTGCCCATATTTTTACTTGAGTTTTTGCATCTATGTTTAGAAGTTACATTGGTAAATAATTTTCTTTTGTTGCCCTTTTCTAGCAAGTTTCTACTAAATATAAAACGAGTTGAAAAAACTTTCTTCTTATGATTTTATGAAATAGTTTGTATATAACAGGGAACATCTTTCAAACTGTTTCCAAAGTGGTTATACTATTTCAAATTCCCATCAACAGTGAGTAAGAGTTCTAATTTCTTCGCAACCTTTCCAAAATTTGATATAGTCAGTTTTCCTAATGTCAGTCACTCTACTCAGTGAGTAATAGTAATAGTACCTCACTGTGGTTTTAACTAGCACTACCCTAGTGACCAGTGAAGTGGCTCATTTTTCCTGAGCTTTTTGCTACTTTTTTTTTTTTTTTGAGACAGTCTCACATTGTGCCCTTGGTAGAATGCTGTGGCATCACAGCTCACAGCAACCTCAAACTCTTGGGCTTAAGCAATTCTCTTGCCTCCCAAGAAGCTGAGACTATAGGCACCTACCACATAACTCATAGCTATTTTTTATTTTTTATTTTATTTAGGAGACAGGTCTCACTCTGGCTCAGTCTGGTCTCAGGCAATCAACCCATCTCAGCATCCCAGAGTGCTAGGATTACAAGAGGGAGCCACTGAGCCTGGTCCTGCTTTTTGCTATCTTTATATCATCTTTGGTGAAATATCTGGTCAGACATTTTGTCCACTTATTAATTGGGTTGTTTCTTATTGAGTTTTGTCTTTTCCCTTTTAGCTCAACCACCATATATGACCTGAAGAATTATGATTGAATTCTGATAATTTTTTGTATATTCTTGATACAAGCCATTTCTCAAATACATACTTTGCAAATATTTTCTCCAAGTGTAGTCATCTTGCTTTGGGTGTCATATCTAAGAAATCTACACTTGACTTTAGCCAAAAGGCTGAGATGCAATTCTAAGAAATCTTTGACTCTCTCAAGGTCACAAAGATTTTTATCCTATTTTCTTCAACAACAGAGATCAGCAGACTATGCCTGTTTTTATATATGAGTTTTATTGGAGTATAGCCATATCTATTTATTTATTTCCTATGGCCCCCTTTGCACTAGAATGGCAGAGTTGTATAGTTGCAACACAGATCATATGGTCCACAAACCTAAAATGCTATCTAGTTCTTTAAGAAAATGTTTATTACCTCCTCTTCCAGAAGTTTCATATACTTAAGTTATGCATTTAGATCTATGATCCATTTTAAATTAATTTTTGTATATGGTGAAAGATACTGACTGACGTTCATTTTTTACACATATACAAATGTTTTAGCACCCATTATCTAAACATGCTCCACTGAACTACCTTTGGACCTTTTATCAAATCAGCTGTATCAGCTGCCATGTACGTGTGGGTCTATTTCTGGACTCTGTGTGCTGTTCCATTCATCTGTTAACAAATACTATCTGTATCAATGACTGAAGTCTTATGATAAATCTTGAAATCAGATTGTGTTAGCCCTCCAACTTTGTTCCTTTCGCTTTCTTTAAAAAAAAAAGTCCGTTCCGATATCATTTATACTGTGTTGAATTCTAGATCCATCTGGGGAGAATTGGCATCTCAACATGTTGAGTCTTCCAATCCACTAAAATGATCTGCTTTAATTTCTATCATCAATTTTTGTAATTTTCAATGCAAATTCACATTTTTTGTCAGACTTATTTCTCCCTCTCTGAGATGTAAAGGGTAGTTTCTAAGTTTCAGTTCTGATTGATCTTGTATTTTGCACACTTGTTTATTAACTCTGATAGCTTTTCTGTAGATCCTACGGGATTTTCTACATAAATAATCATGTCATCAGTGAATAAACACAGTTTTATTTCATCCTTTCTAAGCCAAACATCTTCTCTATTTCTTCCTTGCTTCATTGTACCAGCTAAAACTTCCAGTACAATGTGGAAGAGAAGCGATGTGAGCAGACATCTTTGCGTGGTCCCTCATCTTAGGAGAAAGGATTCAGTCTTTCGCCATTAAGCTTCAGGTTTTCCCACAGATACTCTTTATCAAGTTGAGAAAATGCATTTCTATTCCTAGTTTCTTGAGGAACTTTATGACAAATAGAGGCTCTGCTTTGTCAAATGCTTTTTGTATCCATTGAGATGGGAGAATAGTGTTTTATTAGTTAATTTGGTAAATTACATTGATCAACTTTTTTTCACATAAAGCTTAATACACTTATTTTCAATAGTATGTTTCCATTTTCCCCTCCCAGCCTTTTGCTGTTGTGATCATACATTTTACTTTTATATATGTTACACACCTCACACTAGATGGTTATTATTTTTGTTTCAAGAGCCAGCAATACTCTAAAGAAATTAAAATAATAAGAAAAAAATTAATACTTGCCTATGTAGTTACCATGACTGATGTTCTTTATTCCTTTGCAGAGATCCATAATTCCATTTGGTATCACTTTCATTCTGTCTAAAATACATCCTTGAACATTTATTGTACTGAAGGCCTGCTCATGGTAAATTCCTTCAGTTGTATATGCTGAGAATTTTTAATTTTGCTTTTATTCCTGAATGATGTTTTTCTGACTATGAATTCTAGGTTTACTATTTTTTAATTTAGAGCTTTTTTTTTATTAAGTCATAAACACATAGATCATGTATACATTGATGCCTTTATGGGGTACAATGTGCTGATTTTATATACAATTAGGAATCCTTACATCAAACTAGTTAATATAGTCTTCACCTCATTTACTTAATTATAATTATTATACTTATTATTAAGTATAAATGTGTTAAGACATTTATACTCTATACTTAATAGATTTGACATGTACCCTTGCAATATGAACCATAGGAATGGTCCCACCATTTACCCTCCCATCCCCCTCCTCTGTCCTCCATCATCTTGGGCTATAGTTGTGTTTTATCTTTCTTGTGAAGGTGTGAATGATTATAAATTGGTTTCATAATAGTACTGAGTACAATGGATACTTTTTCTTACATTCTTGAGATACTTTGCTAAGAAGAATATGTTCTAGCTCCACCCATGTAAACATTAAAGAGGTAAAGTCTCCATCTTTTTGTAAGGCTGCATAATATACCATGGTATACACATGCCACAATTTATTGACCCAGTCATGGGTCGATGGGCACTTGGGCTTCTTCCATCACCTGGCAATTATGAATTAAGCTGCAATGAACAATCTGGTGCAAATATCTTTGTTGTAAAGTGATATATGGTCTTTTGGACATACACCTAGTAGAGGAATTGAAGGGTCGAATGGCAGGTCTACCTTTAGATCCCCGAGTGTTCTCTAAACTACTTTCCGAAAGGAACATATTAGCTTATATTCCCACCAGCAGCACAGAAGTTTTCCCTTTTCTCCACATCCACACCAACATCTGCAGTTTTGGGATTTTGTGATGTGGGCTACTCTTCCTGGAGTTAGATTTTATCTCAAAGTGGTTTTGATTTGCATTTCTTTGAGGATTAAAGATGATGAACATTTTTTCATGTGTCTGTAGGCCATGCACCTGTCTTCTTCAGAGAAGTTTCTGTTCAAATCTCTTGCTCACAATGAAATGGGATCACTTGTTCTTTTCTTATTACTAAGTTTGAGTTCTCTGTGGATTCTGGTTATTAAAACTTTTTCAGAAACAAAACCTGCAAATATCCACTCCCATTCTGAGGGCTGTCTGCTTGCTTTACTTACTGTGCAGAAGCTTTTTAATTTGATCAGATCCCAGTAATGTATTTTTGGTGTTGCTTCAAATGCGCGGGGGGTCCTTCTCATAAAGTATTCTCCCAGGCCAATTTCTTCAAGAGTTTCCCCTGCTCTTTCTCCAAGAATCTTTATGGTTTCAAGTCTTTAAATCTTTTATCCAGTGAGAATCAATTTTTGTTAATGGTGAAGGTGTGGGCCCAGTTTCAGTCTTCTATAAGTCGCCAGCCAGTTCACCCAGCACCATTTGTTAAATAGGGCATCTTTCCCCCAGTTTATATTTTTGATAGGCTTGTTTAAAGACATTGTTCCAGTGCCTTCTCATTTGCATCATTTTCTATAAGAAATCTGCTGTAATGCTTATCTTGCCTATGTAGTTACCATGACTTGTTCCTCTGTATATAACGTGTCCTTTCTTGTTTTCCCACCTTTTCTAGATACTTTAAATTTTTCTCTTTATTTTATTTTATTTTTTGGCCAGGGCCAGGTTTGAACCTGCCACCTCTGGTGTATGGGGCCGGCACCTACTCCTTGAGCCACAGGTGCCGCCCTAAATTTTTCTCTCTATTTCGTGAGTAATTGAATTATAATATGCCTAAGTGTGGTTTTCTTCATTTTTATTGTGATTGGGGTTCATTAAAATTCTTGTATCTGTGAGTGTATAGTGTTCATCAGATTTGGAAATTTGTCAGCCATTATTTCTTCAGGTATTTTTCTGTTCCTTCCCCTCTTCCCTTCTAGAAACCCCAGTTACACATGTGTTATGCCTATTGAAGTTGTCTCAGAACTCTCTGAGAAAGTCTCCAGGTCTTTTAAAAAATTCTTCTTTTTTCATCTTTTTACTCTGTATGTTTCCTTTTGAATAGTTTCACTTTCTGGCTTCAGGTTAACTATCTTTTTTCTTTTTCTTTTCTTTTTTTTTTTTTTTTTTTTGAGACAGGGCCTCAAGCTGTCACCCTGGGTAGAGTGCCATGACATCACAGCTCACAGCAACCTCCAACTCCTGGGCTCAAGCGAGTCTCCTGTCTCAGCCTCCCAAGTAGCTGGGACCACAGGCGCCTGCCACAACACCCAGCTATTTTTTGGTTGCAGCCATCATTGTTGTTTGGCGGGCTGGGGCTGGATTTGAACCCGCCACCTTAGGTGTATGTGGCTGGCGCCTTAGCCGCTTGAGCCACAGGCACCGAGCCAACTATCTTTTTTCTTGTTACGCCCTCTGTGATGTTAATCTTTCTGGTATACTTTTCATCTTATACAGTGTACTTTTGACTTGCAGCAGTTTGAGTTAGGTCTTTTTTATACCCTCTGTGTTCACTGAATGTTCAATCTTTTAGAGCATTTGGAATATGGTTATACCTTTTTTCATATCTGCGTCTACTAATTCTAATATCTGTGTCGATTCTTGGTCAGTCTTAGTTGTTTGGCTTTTCTCCTCATTGGGGGTTGTGTTTTCTTACTTCTTTGCACGGCTGGTAATGTTTTATTGGATACCAGATGCTGTGACTTTTACCTTGTTTATTCTTGAGCTTTGCTCTGAGATATAGTCAAGTACATCTCAGTTTGATCCTTCCAAATCTTGTTCTGATGATTTGCTAGGCATGTTTGGAGGAGTTCTCAATGTAGGACTAATTATTCTCCACTACTAATGCAAGACTTTCCTGAGCAGTCTACCCACTCCCTCTGAACTACAAGTTTTTCCAATATAGGTGGTGAGAGCAGGCACAATTTCTGACTGTGTGTGTGCTCTAAACATTGCTTTCTCAGTCCTTTGAGTGGGGTCCTTCCCTCACTCTGGGTAACTTCCTCACATGCAAGTGCTGATCAGTACTCAAGTGGGACCTCTGCATTAGTCTTCCCTGTGAATTCCAGCCACCCTGTTCTTCATAGACTTTCTGCTCAATCTGCTCAACTCCAGGGTTCCAGCAAACTCTGGCAGGTCGCATCTCCCTGCAATGTGGCCTCACCCTGTTTTGTTTCTCATCTCTCAGTGATCACGTTCCTTCACCAACACCCAACTGCTTGGAAACCACTGTTGCATATGTTTTATCTCCTTTTTTAGTTGTTTCAGGTGGGAAAGTGAATCTGGTCCGTATTACTCCATCTTGGCCAGAAGCCTGGCAGCTACAATTTAAGCTTTGAGTTATCCTTTCACACTGGGCTTCAGGTGAGGCGGAGCGGGAAGCACCTTGCATTCCTCCTGCTCAGCAGAGATGGAATTCCCAACAAAGCCCTACCCCAAACAGGACCTCTCACAGACCTTCTTTCACTCCCCACCCCTACCTTACCTATTCTGCCTACCTATAGGGGTGGAAGAATCCTTGGGACAAGCTTTGACAATTTTATTTGAAAATCTGTTTCTTCATCTGGTTAATCATTTTAGTGTGTCATATTTATTTTATCTGGCTGTCTCAGTGAGAATTAAAGGAGATAATAAACCCAGCACCTGGTACATTCAGGTGCTTAGAGAGTATATATTGCCCCTAAGATTTTCAGATTCTGCCAGCCTCCCACCCCAATAAGTGAGTCAGGTCTTGATAGATTGGGGTGCCCAGCGCAGCACCTCTTCTGTCATGTCATGTAAGACAGAAGCCCCCCTTTAGTCCATGACTTAATCCGTCCACTGTTTCAAACTTAACACCAATGAGAACTGGATCCTGTCCCTTCTATCCTATTTATTGGATTTAAGCAAAATAAATGGGCACAGAGCTAATCCCTTCCTGAAGCCAGCCCTGGGGAAATTTGGAAAAAGGCAATTAAGCATGATCGAGCAGTTTGGCCCAGGAGGGAAATGACCTCGCCCTCCACACTGCTCTCTGGTGATCAATAATTCACAGCACTTGTTAGCCAAGTGTGCAGCCTCCACTCCCACCCCTCTGGCCACTCCTTTCGAGTGGGCCCCACTTCTGGCCTTGGCCCAGCTTATCAGGAAGACAAGACTCCATGCCTCCTAAGGGCAGGTTTCAGGGGTTCAGACTCCACGCCTCCTGAGGGCAGGTTTCAGGGGTTCAGACTCCACGCCTCCTGAGGGCAGGTTTCAGGGGTTCAGACCCCACGCCTCCTGAGGGCAGGTTTTGGGGGTTCAGACTCCACGCCTCCTGAGGGCAGGTTTCGGGGGTTCAGACTCCACGCCTCCTGAGGTCAGGTTTCGGGGGGCTCAGTGCAGCAGCACAGAGCCAGATCACATGTTCTTCATGCACAAAGGGGTGACTACAGCAGATGGGACCCTACGCAACCGACATCAGTGACATATCACTCTTCTTTCCCACTGGCATTCCCCAGCCCTCCTCTCATGACACTTCCCCCATGGAGCTTTCTTTGATTACCTACTTCAGTGCTTGAAGTCATCGCTAAGTCTTTACTGCATTTATTTACCATTCATTCATTTAAAAATGATTCATCACCAAGCATCAGAGACATTGGGTCAGAAACCAATGGGTAGCACCCATTCTTGCCCTCAAGAAACCATGGTCCTGAGGGACAGATGGACAGGGAGCCAGATGTTACAGACAGATGGGGAAACATTATCACAAACCACACAGGCCATATCCCCAAGAATGAGGTCTGCTATCCCCTATTCCCGCTTGCCAGCTATACGTTCCAGGGAGAGGGAGAGTGTCAGGGCACAATGTCAGAGCATCCACACATCCCTGAGGCCCAAGAAGGAACAGTAGCCCTGGGGACAGCTCAGTTGGGAGCATCACTCACACCCAGGCACTGTGCAGATGCCCCTGCTGCATCACTCCTCCTCCAAACCCCATTGGTAGGAACTCAGCATTTCCCTTGCACATATGGGAAAATAGAGGTTTAAAGAGGTTCAAGAGCCCCTGCAAGGTCACACAAGAGCAGTAGATTAAGACCTGCACCTGGGCAGCTGGGCCCCAACCCTTGCCCCATGCTGAGTGTGAGGTTCTGCCCTGCCTAAACCTCCAGTTCTAGCCCCACATCCCCAGCCCCTGCCCAGCTTAATTTTCTTAGCATCTATCACTGACATGTATGTTTTACTGACTTACCTTGATTTATGTTTGTTTCTCCCACTGTAAGGTCAGCTCCACGAGGGCAGGGGTTTTGCCCATTGTGTTCACTGCTATGTGGACCTCAGTGCCCAGCATGTAGCAGGAGCCTGTGCCTATTTGTGGGATGAATGGGTGTATGAATGGATGATGGAGGAGGCCAGAAAGTTGACTCAGTGGACATCCCTTGGACCCACCCCTCTCCCCAACATGGCAGTGCCCCCACGGGATGGTGGCACAAGCTGGCCACTGAGCTTTAGCCATAGAGAGATGAGCAGGCTGGCTGGAGCCGGGGCCATCAAGGCAGTGGACCAGGCCAAGTATCCTTTGGGGAACCAGAGAGTCCAGTCCAATAGAGCTGTCAGAACTCAGAGGGCCTTGACAGCCAGGGAGGTGGTGACAGTTCAAACAGGAGGGCATCTGGGCTGACCTCAGAGCAGGGCTTGGAAGGTAGCCATAGCAGGGGCCAGGCTCTACCTACTGGCCTTGCTACAGGGCCTAAGTGAACTCATGTCCTCCAGGGATTGGGGGGCGCAGGGACAATGAGGAGGCCTATCAGGATTCTCTGATTGCAAGTGACAGAAAGCCAGTCTGAACTAGTTTGGCCACAAAGAGGGGCACAAACCTAGGCCTTGAGAGGTGGGGGACAGTGGGCCTTGGGACTAGGACTCCACAGACCACCCTGCCTCTCCTCTCTGTTTCTTCCTCAGGGTGGGCATGGCCAGCTCCAAGTCCAGTGCTCACAGCAACTCAGCTAGAGCGCCTCCCACCAGGCACAGGAAACTACTCTCCACTGGATCAGCCTCTGCCCACCTCTGGCCAACTCCTGCAGCGGGAAGGTCCAGTCTTTGGCCTTGTCCAGGGTCATGGTGCCAAAAATGGGGTAGGTGGGGAGGGGACACCATAAGAACACCTCAGCCCACTTCTGGTTCCAGCTGCAGCTACAGAGGACTGTCTACCAGGCTCAAGACCTCCTGGTGCCAAGCCTTACCTCAGGTGCTCTGGCATCCTCTGCGTTCTTCTCTGAGGCCTTGCCCATGCCATTGGGGCTTGAGCATATCATGTGTGTATGAAGGCCATTGCCCCGAGACCCTCAACCATTTTGATCTGAGAATCCCTGGAGAATTGCCACTTCCTCCCTGTCTTTCAGGGGTCAGTTCTGGAGCCTTTTGTGTACTCCTGGATGGACTAGAGTCCCCCTTCCCCATAGCAGGGACCCAAATAATGTCCCCTAGGACCTCATCCCAAATAAACTGCCTGCACCCCCTACTTGTCTCAATCTCTGCTTTCAGGGAATCCAAACTAAGCAATACCATGGGCGGGGGGAGCACACCTTGGGCTTTAGGAGATATGCAACAGGAGACAGGCGTAAGCCCTTCAGAAAGGAGCAAGCCGGCCCTGGCAGGAGGGGGCCTGTCTGCAGGCCATGGGCCCCAGATGTGGGGCTAGGCTTTGGAGTTAGGATTCTGACCTGCCATAATAATGATGTTCTCTCAGTGGCCCAAGGACCCTGTAAGATCTGCATCTCCTCCCCAGTCGCCCTCCTCTCTCCACACTGGCCCCTGCCTCAGGGCCTTTGCACCTGCTGTTCCCTCCCCCTGAACCGTTCCTCCCTCGGACACCTGCCAGGCTCAGTCCCTTGCTTCCTTCCAGATTTTGTTCAAATATGACCTTCATGATGAAGCCAACCAGGTTCCCCCTGCCCACAATTGCAACCAGCACCCCTCATGCTCCAACTCCTGCTCCCCCTCATGGACTGTGCTTTTTCCTTTTTCCACAGCATTTGTCTATTTTTTAACAACATGAGATATAATCTGCTCATTTCTCACTACTGTTTATTGTCTGTCTCCCTCAGTCAGAATGTCGGCTTCCTGGGGCAGGGGGAAGGGACTAGGGGCTTCTGTCTCCTTCAGTATCACTTCCCAAGCAGGGTATGCAGTGGCATCAATACATGTTCAGCAAGTGCCTAGTGCTGGGGAGAGGCTGGCTCTGTGAGTGACATAAAACAGGCACCCAGAATCCCGACCATGAAGATGACCCGTGCGTGCGTGTGGTGTACGAGCAGGGGTGCACAAAACCCGACACGCACCAAATCCATTTACTGCAAAATAGAAGACAAATTCACACTGCTGCCTTCCAGAAGCACATGCCCGTGTCAGCAGCCAGCTCTGCACACTGCTGTTGAGCACACCCTTGAAGGACAGTGACCACAGAGAGGGTGGATGCCCCTGGCTTCACCTCCAGGGAGCATTTCCACCCTCCCAGCCCCCACCCACAGTAATGGTTTTCTCTTTCTGCCGACTCTTTGGTTTGGGAGCAGCAGCTTTAAAATCACACCAGCTTGGTTACTCTGTTACCTAGCAACAGCCATAAATCAACAGAACCTGCTGGAATGTTAAGGCAAACCTCCCAGCCATTAGGGGCGTTGGCCATTTTTAATCTACACATGTTCCTTTGCCTCATGCCTCGGCTGCACCCAGCTTCCAGCCTCCCGACTTCACAGAGTACCTGGCTTTGTACGTTTTTAAACCACTTTGTGTGGTTCAGCATGAGTCTTTTGTGCTTTCTTGGCACCATGGCCAGGGCCAGGCAAGCTCATCTGATGCGGCCACAGCACGACCCTGTCCATCTAGCCTGGACATCTCCTCCCAGGCCAAAAGCCAGGGGCCCAGGGCGATCCTGCAGAGGGGACCTCAGTTTCTAACCACAGCCTTCACATTGGACCTTATAATACATTTACTCCCTCACTCATTCTGCAAACAAGAACAGAGCACTCCCCATGCACCAGGTCCTGGACCAGGTCCCAGCAGGACTCTGGCCTCTCAGGAGGAGGGGGTGCCAAATATGGCATAACACAACAGCACAAGAGCAACACTGACCCCCACCCCGCCGCCAAAAATGTCCGGCTGCCTGGGGCCAGGCTCAGTGCCAGGCTCGGTGCCAGATAATCAGGCCACAGGAGGGAATGAGACAAACTACATTTCTAACTCAGGGAGCTCAAGTGGAGGCCGGCAAGTACACAGGGCGCCAAGTGGCACATCCAGATGAGTATGGGGTACATGGGGAAGCAGGGCCATGTGACCCATCAGGAGCAGGAAGGGTCAGCTGAAACCAGGGAAGATGGGCATCTGGGAAGAGAAAGGCACTAGGAGCAGGGACGCAGCAGAGCACCCATCCCCTTCCCAGAGCCTGGCTGGAGAACAGAGGTAACTGCACAGTGCAGACTCAGGCCCTGGACAGGAAGGTTGTACTCCGAGACTCCCAGCAGCTGTGTATGGGGCTGTCAAGGCCAGGTGGGGGAGGAAGGGGCTGAGGAGGCTGCAGCCCTGGCCAAGGTAGTGGTGGCCTGGCCTGGTGACCCTCTACAGGAAGGAGGTAGAAAGGAACCTGTTCCCAGGGAGGAGAGGAGGATAAGCGGTGGGTATAGCACCCCGACCCTCACCCTAGCCAGCTGCGGGCCCTGACTTCCCTGCCTGTGCAGTTCTTCCTGACACAGGACTGCATGGCCCCCACAGGCAACACCAAGTCCTCGAGATGACAGTGGGTGCTGGGATGAGTGTCAGGTGAAAGCCCCCAGGCTATGGGTGGGCCACTGCACACCCAACCAGTCTGCCACACCTAAGCCCACCCAAGGAACAAGTGTCAGTGCAGCAAATGCCACAGACCAGCCAGGAGACTGGGCGCTGGGTCCCAGAATGAAGCTGAGAGGGTAAGACTAGAGGCTCTGCCAAGCAGCTCCCTGGAAAGCGGGACAGCATCCAGGTGCTGCTGGGTCACCAGTTCCCAGCATGGTGCCTGGCACTCAGAGGGGCTCAGGACCTGGTGCTGAGTGTGATGGCTTTTGGACAGCACCTAGGATGAGCCACGTCCCTACTGGCAAGGAGACAGGCATGGGGTCAGATCCCAGTTCATCAGGCTCTGGCAGTGAGTAGCAGGAAATGCCAAGTCAGGGTGAGAGAACAGAAATCACAGGTCACTGAGCCTTCCCCAGCTCGAAGACACCAAGGCACGTGGAAACAGCTGCCAGCTGGGAAGGAAGGAAGGGTCTGAGGCCGAGCCTTCCCAGCTTCTCCCACTGGGTAAGCTTCATGTGGTGTATTAGTTCCTGGGGCAGCCACCACAAATGACCACAAACCTGGCAGCTTAAAACTACAGAAATTTGTTATTATGGCATTCTGGAGTCTAAATGTCAGAAACAGGTCTTAAGGGCTAAAATCCAAGCATTGGCTGGTCTGATGCCTTCTGGAGGCTTCGAGGGAATCCATTCCAGGCCTCCCTTCCAGCTCCAGCGACTGTAACTCTTGGGACCCATCGACTTGTAAACACATCACTGCAGTTCCTGCGTCTCTCTAATCTCCCTCTCTTTTCTCTTGTAAGAACACCAGTCATTGCATTTAGGGCACTGGTTCTCCACTTTCCTAATGCCACAACCCTTTAATACAGTTTCTCAAGTTGTGGTGACCCCCACACATGAGGAGCAGTGTCTCAGTTCCTAAGACCATCAGAAACAGGTGTTTTCCAATGGTCATAGGCAACCCCTGTGAAAGGGGAAAGAGTCGTTCGACCCTCAAAGGGGATGTGACCCACTGGTTGAGAACCAGTGATTTAGGGTCAGACACCAGACAGCACAACCAGGATGATCTCATTGAGAGATCTTTAATTATTAGTACTGCAGAGACTCATTTCCAAGTAAGTTCACAACCATAGTTACCGGAAATTAGGTCTGGGACATATTTGGGGTGGGCAGAGCAAAATCTAACCCTTTATGTAGGAAAACAAAAAGTCAACTTTGCAAGGAAAACATTTGTAACATAGAGAAGAAGAATCTGGCTTGGTGCCTATGGCTCAAGCAGCTAAGGCGCCAGCCACATACACCTGAGCTGGTGGGTTCAAATCCAACCCAGGCCTGCCAAACAACAAGGACAGCTGCAACCAAAACATAGCCCGGCATTGTGATGGGCACCTATAGTCCCAGCTACTTGGGAGGCAGAGCCCAGGAGATGGAGGTTGACATGAGTTGTGATGCTACAGCACTCTACCCAGGGCAACAGCTTGAGGTTTTGTGTCAAAAGTAAATAAATAAATAAATAAACTTGACAGAATAAAATGAAACATTAAAAAAAAGAAGAATAAGAAGAAGAAGAATCCCAGGTGAACCCCACCTGGCCCAGGCCTCTGAGGATGAGGTTCTCTCAGAGCCAATCAGTGAAATGGGTACAACAGAGTTTTGCCTGAATAGCCTCATTTTCATTTTTAGTGGACACTCATAAGTAACAAGTAGGTGATGAAGGAAGGTGGGAAGGAGAGTATCAGGGGAAGATGAGGCAAGTCGAGGAAGACATCTGTCTGGGACGGGTATTTCCTGAGCACCTGCTGTGCAGTAGACCCCATGGTAGGCACTATGAGCATAAAGGTGGGCCAGGTCAGAGCAAGTGCAACAGTGTGGCGAGTACAACAGCACTACAGGGACAACAGCCTGCTGGAATGGAGGGATGGATCCTGGAAGCCACAGTGCTTTATCTGAGTCTCTCCCTGAGCCCAGAGGAAGGAGGAGACGCATGAGCCATCAGCACCATGAGCATGGCAGGCTGAGGGACAGCTGCATGTGCCCAGGAACGCAGGGACGGGGAGAATAGCTAGTTATTTTTAGAAGATGAATGGGTGGGGGTGGGTGGAGAGTGTTTAGGGAACTTGCCTTCATGGCGAGACTTATCACAAAACTGTAACACTTAAGGCCATAGGGTATTGGAGCAAGACAGACAAATAAGAACAGACACATAAGGAAACTTGATATGATGTGGAGAGGATGTTCTAGGCCTAAAACATTCATTAGGTGGTGCTAGGAGATTGTTTCCTTGGAAACAAACAAATATTGGATCCTTACCTCAAACCCTATATAAAAATTAATTCTAAGTCAATTAGAAAAAAGCAAAACTTGGAAACTTTTGCAAGACATAATAGAAGACTCTTGGTAGGACCCTCGCGTAGAATAGCACTTCTTAGAGCAAGGCATTCTACTGTATTAAAATCACCATGAAGCGAAAAGGCAAGAGGCATGCAGCTGGAATGTATTTGCCACATATGAAATGAACTGCTTAACAGAGAAAGTACACAAAGAACTTTTATATATCAACAAGAGATCACAGAACCCAATACAAATGTTGGTATAAACTAGAGTACAGTGTTCCCTAGAAACAGTCATGATAAGTGCCTAGAAACAATATGAAAAGATCTCTAGGGAAATGGAAATTAAAATCGCATAAGAAACCATTAACACCCACCAGATTGGCAAAGTCCAAACAGCCTGCACACGTGCAGAGCTGGCAAGGTCTTGCATTGCACTGATACATTGTCAGCAGGTCTAGTGCAACCTATTCAGATACATTGTCAGCAGATCTAGTGCAACCTATTCAGAACGTCAACCTACAGTGAGGCTGACATGCACACCCAACTCCCAGCAATTTCTCTCTAGGAAATACCCTTGGAAACCTTTAAACAGAGCCCACGTCTCAGGAGATAAAAACAGTAACGGCCGTAGCACGTTGTCATAAAACAAAGTTTGGGCAACGACCCAAATGCCCATCCCCAAGAGGATGGCTCCATCCATGCATTCAGACAGGGGACCCAGCAGTGGAAATGAACACATCCTGCTACACACATCAACTCATAACGCTGAGTGAAGGAAGCCAAGCTCTTGAACACACGCAGAATGTTCTATTTATAAAATAAAGTCCAAAAGTCATCTCAGCAAACATTAGATGAACTAGGGCTATATGTTTATCATATAACTTTAAACCAGGCAATGACAGCATTAATATGCAGGACAATGCTGACTTTTGAGGGGAGGAAGGGACACAGAGGCGACAGGCTCTGTGCTGAGCAGAGTCCACAGGTGCTGTGACCCGCAACAATCTACACACACAGTGTAATATGTTCTTATCAAGTATTTCATAGTTTTAAGTACATAAAAATAAAAATTTAAAGTAGTATTGAGGATTAAAAATACAGCAGGGAGGTGGAGATAATTCACTGACTGAGCCGTGAACATAGTGAAAGACGGCAGTTTGCAAAGGAGACCATGGGAGGTGACACCTGTAGTTCCAGCTGGATGGAGGGGCCTCCTGAGCACACGCTGCACCTCATGTGTGGCAAACACCCCCGTTGAGCCCAGTGAGCTCCCAGGCCATGCCTGGACCTGCTTGGGTCCACAGGTGGCTCCAACAGTGACCAACAGGGACAAGGACTCTTCCTGAGCCTTCTCTGGATCACTCTCATCGCTTCTCTCCATGAGGCTGGTGTTGGAACAGGTGTCCTGAAATCTATGTCCCTGGTATTTGGAATGATAGAAAAAGCACATCATATTCTCTTCCACTCGACCTCCCACTCTCTCTCTGTCTCTCTGTCTCTGGAATTTCATCTAACATGAGAAACTTGAGCAAGTGGGACAGCTCAGAGCAAAGGGGACCAGGCAGAGTGGCCTGGCAGTTAGGGGAAGCAGGATAAGGTGACCAAAGGGGAAGGGGAAGACAGACCAGGTGGCTACTCCCATCTTCAGGCACCCCCACTAGACTGGGAACCCCCCTAAGCTGTGAATTCTGCAAGCTTTCAGCCCAGGGCTCAGGCTCCATGACATTCACTGAGTGGCTGAACAAGAAAACCAACCACGAGCTGCCAGGAGAAAGGACTAACTCATCCATCTCCAGCTCCTCCAAAAGGTCTGTCTCAGGAACTATCTGAAGGAATGAAACAGGTGCAAAGTCCCCCTGGGATGACCCACAAGGCCTCCCCTGCTTTCCCGCGGGCTGTGCCCACCACGCATTCTCAGCCTCATGCTCCCCGTCCGTCCTTCTCTCTGTTTCGGCTGCATCAGTCTCCTCACAGCTCCTCCAACACAGCCTCACATGCCCTTCCCTCTGCCTGGCAGCTCCCACCCAGATACCTGCACGGCCCCTCCCTTGCTTCATCAGGTGTCTGAACCTGAGGTCACTTTCTCCCTGACTGTGGCACATAAGGGTAAGCCCCTGGCCACCAAGCCACGCTCCTTCCTCTTCCAGGCTTCCCTCTTCTTCTACTTCACAGCACTGAGCGCCACCATCACTGTACACAGGAATTATATGTCGTTCATGTGTTGTCTGTCTCCTCCCACTAGGTGGGAGCTTCAGGAGGAAGAAACTCCTGGTGTTTGTCACTACTGTGTCCCCAGGCTAGAACTGTAGGTAGCCACACTGGGTCGTCGATAATCATTAGCTATATTATGGCTGCAGGAACCAAGAGTATTCTATGATTCTTCGTTAGCAGAAAAATGAATCACCCCAGCCTCTGACCCATGCCAGGAGGGGTCTCTGGAGGGACTCAGCATCACCAAAGAGTCTGCTTTCACAGTTGTGTGTGACCAGGAAGGAAAGGAGGGGTGTGTCTGAATTGAGTCGGAGGGTGCATCTGGCTCCTGGTGACAAACTGCCCAAGGACCCTGCATGGTGTACATTCTCTAGGCACCCTGGAGTCAACAGTTCAAAAGCCCTGACACAGGGACAAATTGCTTTAATTCAAGGCATCATCTGAAATCCTGCAGGGCCCCGAGGGAGCAGGGTGTTAATGGTAATAAAAGCTGACACAGGAAGAATGGTCACATTAACCATGCGGCTTCAAAGCAGGGATCAGGAAGTGCCGGTGGGCAAGATAGCAGTGTGCCCACCTGCCACAGCTGGGAGCTGCTGAAACGGAGCCCACAGCTCTGGGGGGAGAAGTAATCATTGTGATCCAAGGCTTTTTAAAGCTGGAATAATTAACTATAAATTATTCAGTGATCTGGGATACTATTTTCTGACAAATATAAGCCCAAACTCTGTATTTCCCTTGTACCGTGCCTGGGATGCCGTTCTCCGACTGCCACACATCTAACCCAGCTGCTGCCATAAAATGTAATTGGACATTGCAGGGAACAGATGGAGCAATTTCCAGTCAAGCCCCAGAGCTGCTCTGTACTGGCACTGACAGGCTGGGACAGGATGCACCCCAAGTCTAAACAGGCCTCGTCTGCATCAGGGGCAGGACAGATCCCAAAAACAGCCCCAACAATCCACGAATAGGGGCTTAAATCTGGTTCCCTCCTGAGGGCAGAGAAGTACAATCTTCCTGAAAGCCCCCGTGGAGGAGAATATCATGGCATGCTCACGGCTTTAATGACGCCCTCAACGCTGGTGACACTTCCATTTATTCAGTCATTCATTCCATAGATTGGTACTGGGCTGGCCACTGAAGAAGGAAGCAGTGGGGCAAAGTAGATGTGTCCCTGTCCACAGAGGAAGCTGGGATTGTTGGCCCATTTTAGAGATAAGGAAGTTGAGGCTTAGGATGGCCTTAGGATGGCCTCGCTCTCTGCTCTACTCTGTGGGACTTTGGCCTGCAGACTAGAGACGGTGTGTCTGGTCAAGGTCTTACTGCCAAACCATGGCTCTTTATCTTTTTGGACCAGGGCTCAGCACCAGGCCTGGCACATAGAAGGTGCTCAGGAATCATTTGCTGAATGAAAAAATGAGGACTCAGGAGTCAAGGAGGATTTGGTCTGGAAAGAGATGCCTCAGGTACATGTCTCTGTCCTCAGGCATCTGAAGAGCCCTGTAGGGCAGCAGGTGTGGGGTCTGTAGTGGGGGTGGGGAATGGATTACTAGCGATAAGGAAAAATGGACACAGCAATGTTTCTTTGGATTCGACAATGGACACATCCAACATTTCTTTCCACCTAAGAATAAGCATTCCTGCAGTCAGAGCTTCTCAGCATGGGAACCGTTCAGGCACCTGGCATTGTCAAGCCAGGTGCAAGCCTGAACCTAAAACCTAAAGTCCACGAGTCTTTCTGAATAACAAGGAAACCATTTGGGACTTCGCTTTAAAAGAAATAGCAAGTCCCCCTCTGGTTTGTGATGTACGGTGCACAAGCAGACTCAGCTGAGTGTCTGAAGCCGTGATTGTGGTGTTTGTGGCCTTGGCCTCAGGCAAGTCCCTGCTTCCTGCCCTCCTTTTTTCTCCCTCCCTCCCTCCCTTCTCTACCTGATTCCTCCCACTCTTCCATCCTTCTTTTTGTTTCATATGTATTGAGTTCCTACACATGCCAGAACCCTGGAGTTTCTTCTAGTAGGATAGAAAGGCCATAAATAAGCAAATGAGAAAATCACATCATTCCCAGATGCTCTGGAGAAAACTAGACAGGGCAATACGGTAGAATGATTTCACGCCCTTCCTGACCCCATCCTTCCAAAAATGGGCCCATTATCATTTTATTAGATCAATACTCAGCATTCCTGCTACTTTACATTACTCAATGCCTCCTACCACCAGGAACAAAAGACCTTGGAGATGCCTCTTTTTCTACTTCCCACATTTAATCTGTCTGCAAATCCCATGGCTTTGCCTTCAAGCCAAGTCCCAGACCCAAAGCTGCAGCTCCTACAGAGCTGCTGCCCCTGGGATGCATATTCCAGGCATCTCCTCCCCAGTTTCCACATCCCAGGCTTTCCTCACTGCTGTCTGTCTTCAACACCTGGCCAGAGCAGCTCTCCTGAGACTTATGTCCAAACCTCCCAAATCAACGTATAACATTCCTCCTCAGACGCACACATGCTCACTCAGCCACTGTCTAAGAGCCTTGGTCTGGATAGTCCTTGTGAGCAAAGCTTGCCTGGACCAGCCGGTTCTAAACAGAAACCCATCTCCCAGCTCTCTCCCTTCCCCATCACCTTTCTCTGCTTAGTCTTCTCCGCAGCACCTACCATCTGCTAATACAGTGGGGGAATACTCAGGTACTCACCAAACCTGTTTTTATTTATTTTATGTATTTTGTTCACAGCTGTCTCCTCTATGCTGGAAGAGTGTGAGGCTCAGAGGATACTCTGTGAATAAGCAATTTTACTATTTGTGTAAAGTTAAACATACACCTGCCCTATGATTACGCTGTTCCAGTCATAGGCATCGACCAAAGAGAAAAGAAAATTCATATCTTCTCAAAGAATCATATACGAACACTCCTGGTAGCTTGATTCCTAATAGGCAAACACCTATTGTAAGCAACCCAAACATCCATCAACAGAAGGATGCACGAACACACTGTAGTATATATGTGCAGTGGAATACTACTCAGCTACTAAAAAAAGGTACTGAGAATTCTGCTTCTGGAAATATAAAGTAGTTCCTATCAAACCAACCTTCCCGCAAAAAACAACCATTAACTCCAGAAAAAATATAAAAATAAGGCAATCAAAGCATATAGGAACTCAAGGGGATCAATTTATGTAAGAAGGTACCAAATGGGTTTTACATTTTATGCCATTTAGCCTGAGGTAATACTCCTGCACCATTCAGAGCAGTTACATCCGTGATAGAAACCTGCCCTCTTAGTGGCTTTCAGAAGCAGTAGATGGAGTGTGGGGAAATCTCAGCCACTGGGAGCTGGCAGAGGAATTAGGAGAACGTAGAGATAAGGAAGACCAAGTCCAGTGTATGAACACTACCAAAAGTCTGTCTTCCTGGGCAGACACCAAGCAGTCTATCAGCGTCTAAAAGAATTAAACAGAGATTTTATCTGCTACCCTGTGCAAGGGAGACATTTTATAGCCTGAGTTCAGCCAAGTTCATTGCCTGAACAAGAAAAACACCAACAATATTCTTAAGAGTAACAGAATCCAGAGTGTTTTACCATTCACACAATTCAAGATACAAATCAAAATTACTTGATCAATTCATATGTGAAGATACAAAACTCAAGAAAAAAAAATCAACTGAGACTGACCCCAAATGTTGGAATTACCAGACAAGAACTTAAAGGCAGCTATTTTTACTATGCTCAAGAATAAAGGAAAATACATTCATAATAAATTAAAGATTAGGTCGGCAGAGAAATAGAAACTACTAAATAAACTACATGGAAAATCTAAAACTTAAAAATGCAATATCTAAAATAAAAATTAAAAAAAACATAATGCAGAGGCAGTGATTAAAAAGCTCATCATAGATAAGGCAGTGCCTGTGGCTCAGTGATTAGGGTGCTGGCCCCATATACCAAGGGCAGTGGGTTCAAACCCGGCCCTGGCCAAACTGCAACAAAAAATAGCTGGGCATTGTGGCAGGCACCTATAGTCCCAGCTTGGAAGACTGAGGCAAGAGAATCGCCTAAGCCCAAGAGCTGGAGGTTGCTGTGAGCTGTGACGCCATGGCACTCTACCGAGGGCGATAAAGTGAGACTCTGTCTCTAAAAAAAAAAAATAAATAAAAATAAATAAACCACTATTCATTAAAAAAAACTCATAGATAAATTAAAGTGGAATTTTTAAAAAATCTGAGAATGAGGGCGGTGCCTGTGGCTCAAAAGGGTAGGGCACCTGTCCCATATGCTGGAGGTGGAGGGTTCAAACCTAGCCCTAGCCCAAAAAAAAAAAAAAAAAAAAAATCTGAGAATGAAATACTGATTCATGGATCAATGGCACAGATATGCTGAGCAAACCCAGGAGTGCACCTCGCAGGGCTCCACTCACACCACGCTCTGGAACAGGCAGACTAATCCATCGGCCCCTCAGAAATCAGAAAAGATTGGCTCTTCAGGCAGCAGGGGCGGGTAGACAATTGCTTATAAAAGAACAAGGGATTTTTCTGAGATGATGGAAATGTTCAGTATCTATTTTGTAAAAGGCGAAAGATGTATGCGATCTGAAGAGAAACCAGAGTATCAGTATTTATTTTGTGTAATGGCTACACATTTGTCCATATTCATCAAATTGTACACTTAAGATATGTGCACTTTACCCATGTATGTAACTATACTTCAACTGAAAATTCAGGAGGCTGCAAGAGGCTTCTCTGAGAAGTGAGACTTTCAAAGAGAGATCAGGAGTGAGAAGGGGCCAGTCATGACAGTGTCTAAGGAAGGAACTTTCAGGCTCAGGGGACAGGCAAGCCAAGATCTTAAGTGTTCCAGTTACCTACTGCTGCATAGCAAACTGTCCCCAAGACAACCAGCCCTGAGTGTCCCCTGCAGTGGTCCTGCAGACTGACTGGGCTCACAGGGCTGTTCCACCTTAGTGTCCCCATGAGGCTGCAGTCATCTGAAGGCTGGGCATCCGAGAGGGCTGATGCTGACTGTCAGCTGGGAGTTCGTACGGTGGGCCACAACAGTACTTACACATGGCCTCTCACAGGGTTTGTGATTCTCACATCCTGGCAGCTGGCTTCCCCAGGCTCTTCCCCAAGAGCCAATTCAAAAGACCCAGACAGAAGCTTTGCAGCATCTTGCGACAGCCTCAGAAGTCCTAGGAGGAGGACCAAGGCTGGCCCACTGGGAATAAGAGTGAAGGCGCTCAGGGGCAAGGTCTGGGCCTCAGCTTCCTCAGTTGTACAATAAAGGGCTTGGCCCAAGTGACCTGGAGGGACCTTTCTATCTGACCATGGATGACATTGGGAATATCAAGTCTGTGGCAAGTGTGTCAAAGTTGGAGAGGTGTCCCAGGAAAGCTGCAGTACACAGAAATGAAGGGTAAACTACATCCCATTTCTCTAAGCTGGCCCCAGGCCCCCAGTTCATCTTCGCCTGGGAGAATCTGAAGGAAGTGGTGACTGCAGGTGGAACTCTGGCATGAGAAGCCCAAGGTCATTGTTGCCAATCTCCCCCTAAACAAAGATGGCCACTGAGCACTCTGGCCATCTAGGAGCAAGAAATGCAATAAATTATGAAACATGAAAACAATTAGTCCAGCATCTGCCCTTGGCTTAAAACCTTAAATAGCCACTCCCAGCAGGGAGAGGCAAGGAGAGAGAGCGGGGAGAGAGCTAGCGCTGTCCTCCCAACTCATCACACCGGCTCACCAGCAGTCACAGAGGCAGATCAGGCAAGACACATTCAAGACAGCCACCACCACCACCCCACCCCCCGCAGCTAAGAAATCTGTAGGCCCTATGTTTGTAAACATAATTTAGGGGTGAAAAAGCCTAGAGAGCTTAAATAATTTGTCCAAATGAATGAATTTTGTTGTTAAAAGTTTAGGACCTCTATGTAAGCATGTCTGGGCTCAAAAACTTCTCCATTGGCGGCACCTGTGGCTCAAAAGGGTAGGGCGCTGGTCCCATATCCTGGAGGTGGCGGGTTCAAACCCAGCCCCAGCCAAAAACTGCAAAAAAAAAAAAAAAAAAACTTCTCCATCACCAATAATCTGACATGAATTCACCTATGACCTTCAATTTCTTCATATTGACACAGTTGATAAAAGTATCAATCTCCTTAGATTACTGAAGATGGAATGAAACAGCCTACATAAAGTGCTTGCCATGGAGGCCAGGACTCAACAAACACTGGCTGCCATCATTATGTCCTTCTGATCCCAAAGCTCTTATAACTTGAAAGATGACACTGATAATGTTATCACTGTTGAATTATCATGAATCAGCACTGAACGTTCTTATACCATTTACCTCCAGAATAAACACTAATGTAGGCACAGTATCCTCAGAATACAAGTGAGGATAGTAAGGTTCAGAGAGGTTGATCAACCTGCTAAAGGTCACACAGCTGGTAGGAGGTGAACTTGGACATCCACTTGTATAATGACATGATACTTCCTGTCACGGACAGTCTGGTCTAACTGCCCTGAGGTCTTTAGGCATATAGCCAGCACTGCATCATGAGTCAGACAATCTTAAGTTCAAGCTACTTCTCCTGCTTATGGGTGAGCAGTTCAATATAGTTCAGCAGACAGTCCCAGGACCCTGGCAAAAGCAAGGTGCCAGAGATTTCAAATGAATGACCTCAAAACAATCTCTCCCATCCCACATGTCTTTTTGTACTGCAACTTTGTCATTCTTTCCACCAAAACTGGAGTCTGTTTCCCCTCTGGGAAACTTGCTGGAAATTCAATCTGGGATGACCTATAACTTGCCTTGGCCAATAGAAAGAGACAGACGTGACACCGGGTGACTTATGAACCCAAGCAGCTTCCATGTCTGCCCTCTTGCCATGAGCCACCCTGTGAAGAAGGCTGGTTTCCCTGTTGGACTCCCCCTGTGGAGAGAGAGGCTCAGCTAAGCAGCCCAGCTGAGGCATCTTGGATCACTTAGATCAGTGGTTCTCAACCTTCCTAATGCTGTGACCCTTTAATACAGTTCCTGTGGGTTGTGACCCACAGGTTGAGAACCGCTGACTTAGATGCAGGCAAGCTTCCAGATGACTGCTGAAAGTCACTAAGTAACCCCAGGTGAGATCAGAAGAACCACCCCGCTAAGCCTGGCCCAGATAGCAGAATGAACAAATAAGTATTGTTTTAAACCACTAAGTTTGGGGGTGGTTGTTACTCAGCAATAGCTGACATACCACAGAAGGTCCAACTGTGTACTCCCCATGTCCTCATTAAACTGGTCTCCCTCCAGATCAGCCTTTACCCTCCAGAGCAGTGATTTTCAACAGGTGTGCCGTGAAAGGATCATAGGTGCACCACAAACATTTTAAAAGATCATTAATTAGGCTCGGCGCCTGTGGCTCAGTCGGCTAAGGCGCCAACCACGTACACCTAAGGTGGCGGGTTCAAATCCCCAGGCCGGGCCCGCCAAACAACAATGATGGCTGCAACCAAAAAATGGCCGGGCGTTGTGGCGGGCGCCTGTGGTCCCAGCTACTTGGGAGGCTGAGGCAGGAGACTCGCTTGAGCCCAGGAGTTGGAGGTTGCTATGAGCTGTGAAGCCATGGCACTCTACCCAGGGGGATAGCTTGAGGCTCTGTCTCAAAAACAAAAAAAAAAAAAAAAAAGAAATATGATGCTAGATGAAAGAAGCCAGACACAAAAAGTCACATGCTATATGATTCCATTTATAGGAAATATCTGGAATTGGCAAATTCAGAGACAGGAAGATTAGTGGTTGCCTGAAGCTGGGGGTGGGGAACAAAAGCTTAGTAGGTAAGGCATGAACTAGAGGAAGTAAAAAAACATTGTGAAATTAAGATAGTGGTCAGGGCTGAACAACTCTGTGAAATGCAGTAAAAACCACTGAACAGTATACTTCGAAAGGATGGTATGCAGATTACATTTGAACAAAGGTAAGAAAGAAGAAAAACCTATAAGAGCACCCCATGTGCCAACAAGGGAACAGGTCCATCTAAAAGATAAAAAGCCACTGCCAGCCCACACAACACTCCCAGGAAGGGCTGGGCCTCTGACTGTGTGTGGCCAGTTCCTATACCTCATTTCCTGTGATCCTGATCTTCCCTGGACCTTCACTTCTCTGTGTTTTGTCTAACATGAGCCTCCCCTGACCGGGCTAGATCTGCAAAGTGGCAACCTGGTCTGTTCAGCTCCAGCTGAGTGTCAACAGCCCATACTGGACCCTGGCACGCGGCAGGTTAAGCCAACTTTGCTGAGTGAATCCCACCTGTGACTGAGAGACAGGTCAATGAGTGTATGCAGAGAGAGGGTGGGTTTCCCCATCACTTACCAGACTCTGTGTAGCGTGTTAGAGACCGGGGCACAGCCAGGGACACATCCCCACAAGTAGGCACTTCCCTTCTACTAGGTTGTGATGGACAAAAAAGAAGTAGGACAATGACAATTCCCAGGGTCAAAGATAACAGAGTGGGCTTGGCGCCTCTGGCTCAATCGGCTAAGGCGCCAGCCACGTACACCTAAGGTGGCGGGTTCGAATCCCCAGCCCGGGCCCGCCAAACAACAATGACGGCTGCAACCAAAAAATAGCCGGGCATTGTGGCAGGCGCCTGTGGTCCCAGCTACTTGGGAGGCAGAGGCAGGAGACTCGCTTGAGCCCAGGAGTTGGAGGTTGCTATGAGCTGTGATGCCATGGCACTCTACCCAGGGGGATAGCTTGAGGCTCTGTCTC
>CAUYQV010061013.1:0-39918 GCA_963574575.1 Galagoides demidoff
CTGCAACCGAAAAATGGCCAGGCGCCTGTGGTCCCAGCTACTTGGGAGGCTGAGGCAGGAGACTCGCTTGAGCCCAGGAGTTGGAGGTTGCTATGAGCTGTGATGCCATGGCACTCTACCCAGGTGGATAGCTTGAGGCTCCATCTCAAAAAAAAAAAGAAAAAAGAAAAAAGAAAATTGCTCCTCAATCCTCAGTTGAATTGGTAAATTCCACACAAGGAATTTTATGCATAATTTCCTTACTCTTTTTTTTAGCGTTTTTAGGCTGGGTTGTTATATTCACTCTTTCCTTCCTGATATTGGTGATTTTCTTTCTATCAATTTTTTTTTTCCTTTAAGTATTGCTAAAGATTTTTGTGGAGGGCGCCTGTGGTCCCAGCTACTTGGGAGGCGGAGGCAGGAGACTCGCTTGAGCCCAGGAGTTGGAGGTTGCTGTGAGCTGTGATGCCATAGCACTCTACCCAGGGGGATAGCTTGAGGCTCCATCTCAAAAAAAAAAAAGTATTGCTAAAGATTTAACAATTTAATTGATCTTCACAAACAATCAGCTTTTGGTTTCATTAAATTTTATGTTCTCTATTGTTTTTGTGTTTTCAATTTAATTACTTTCTTCTCTTCTATTATTTCTTTAATTCTACTTGATACTCAAATATGTTTGTTTCTAGTTTCTTGATATGAGAGCTTAGATTATTGATTTGTGTATTTTTCTTTTTTAATATGAACCTTTCAAACTACAAATTTCCCGGAAAGAACAGTTTCAGCATACAGTTTTTGTTCAATTAAAATATTTTCTAATTTTCCTATGTCTTACTCTTTGACCACTGGAATACTTAAATGTGTGAAACTTAATTTCCAAATGATTGAAAGATGTTCCTGTTACTGTTATTTTCCCTTTACTAGTGTTATATAATTTCATTATTATTTATTTACTGCATTTTTAACTACATCACTTTGTATACTTTTTTGTTGTTGTTTCTATAGAATTAAGAACTATGTCCTTAACTTTTAACTCTACCTATGACAAATATTTTACCACATAAATTGGAATATAGAAAATTTATAATTTTATAGGTCCCTTTATTCACCCATTTTGTGTTTTTATTTCACCTTTATACATGATGTATATTTTTACTAGCTGCAGATTTTAAGGTTTATAGCACTGTTTGTGCATCTCCCTTTTTTCTAGCTTCCATGTTTTCTCATGAGAAATTAGCAGTCATTGGAATTATTATTTTCCTATAAGAAATGCTTCATTTGTCTCTGGCTGATTTCAATTTTTTTCTACCTTTTGAAAATTTTCAGCATATTGTGATGCGTATGGGCGTGAATTTCCTTGAATTTATCTTATTTATCGTCTTAAAAATCTTAAATTTTAACTTTGTGAAATTTTTTATTTATTTTGAGACAGAGCCTCAAGCTGTTGCCCTAGGTAGGGTGCCTTGGCATCACAGCTCACAGCTACCTCCAACTCCTGGGCTCAAGCAATTCTCCTGCCTCTGCCTCCTAAGTAGCTGGGATTACAGGCACCAGCCACAGTGCCCGGCTATTTTTTTGGTTGTAGCTGTCATTGTTGTTTGGCAGGCCCAGGCTGGATTTGAACCCACCAGCTCAGGTGTATGTGGCTGGCCCCTTAGCTACTTGAGCCGCAGGCACCTAGCCAACTTTGTGTATTTTTTTTAAATTGAAGTATTTCTCAATTATTATTTCTCCAAATATTGTTTTAGCACTTTTTAAAAAAAATTTTTGCAGTTTTTGGCTGGGGCTGGGTTTGAACCTGCCACCTCCAGTATATGGGGCCGGTGCCCTACTCCTTTGAGCCACAGGCACTGCCTTTCATACTTTTCCTTCTATTTGTGGAACTCTGCTGACATGAATACCTGAGATTCTGCTCATTTTAATTTTCAATATTTTCTGCCTCTTTTTCTGATATGATTATTTCTATTTTCTAGTTTATTTACTCTTTCTTACATCATATCTGTCCTGTTACAGAGCCTATCCATAAAATAAAATGTTTATTTTACATTTCAGTTAACGTGCTTTTCAGTTCTAACATTTTCATGTTTTTCTATATTATTTCTTCTATTTTCATGAAAAGTCTTTATATTTTAACATTTGTTGCAAAAGTTCTCACAAGTGCTCATTTGTGTATTTTTATAATAGCCCCTTTGAAGTCTTTGTCAGATAATTCCAACATCATTGTGATTTCAAGTTTTGCATCTGTTAATTGTATTTTCCTGGGGTTTACATGGGGGGTTGAAATTTTTATGGTTCTTCACACTCTAAGTAATTTGAGCTTATCCTCTGACCATTTTGTTTATTAGGTTACAAAACCTTGGGTATTATTTATATTCTATAAAGAATGTTGATCATTGTGTTTTAACAGACAAGAATTCTTTTTAGGTTTAGGCTGCAAGTCTAGCCTATGTTCTGCATCCCATAGTTTCAATTTCATAGCCTTTTAAAAGCCCTTCAAACATGTTCTTGGTTTATAATTGGTGACCTAGGTTTTAATGTGTCATTAGCTCAGTTCCACATGCATGACTTGAGATGGTTTTATAAACAACCTTATGGTGTCACTTTCCAAAGCTTCTCCCTCTCCCTATTACCCCCCTGTATTTTGTGGATCTAAGTGACATAAAGACACGGACCACAGTTCCACTAAATGAAGGGGAAGGTTAACCTTCTTCAGATTTTGGCCCCTGAAGACTTTCATTCCTGGTTATTTCTTTTCCCTTCATGGGATTTCCTGATTGCTGGTGCAGAGAGAATGGAGTTTTTAAAATGATGGTTTCTACACTCTTTGATCATTAGGAGTCCCATTTTCTGGTCCTCAAGTTAGAACTAGGTTTCTTTGGAGCTACTTTTTCTGTATTGCCCCTTTCTAGGTATTGATACATAGTGAGTTCAAGTTGAACAAACTGGAGGAAAAACAATGGTAAACTCAATGCTAATTTGGTGATACTTTGAAGTATGACTTTTTTTTTTTTTTAGAGACAGTCTCACTTTGTTGCCCTCAGTAGAGTGCTGTGATGTCATAACTCACAGCAAACTCCAGCTGTTGGGCTTAGGCGATTCTCTTGCCTCAGCCTCCCAAGGAGTTGGGGCTACAGGCACCTGCCACAATGCCCAGCTATTTGTTGTTAGTGTTGCAATTTGGCTGGGACTGGGTTCGAACCCGCCACCCTCAGTATATGGAGCTGGTGCCCTACCCACTGAACCACAGCACCACCCCAAAGTATGATATTATTACCCAATTTATCTTCTGCTATAAATATTTTATTATAGGCAATTTCACTGAGATAAAAGGTTGAGAAGTGTACTTTATTTTACCTGGAATGAGAAATACTGTGGGATAATTTGAATAGAAGTAATGATAGAAGATACATAGTTTTTAAGTTCAAAGGGAGACCACCTTTCATGTAGCCTTTACTTTTGTCAGCTAGGTTCCTTTTTTTGGCTAGGGCTGGGTTTGAACCTGCCACCTCTGGCATATGGGGCTGGTGCCCTACCCTTTTGAGCTACCGGTGCCGCCCAGCTAGGTTCTTCTTATAGCTAGTTTTGACAACATTAAGAAGTTTTCTAATATCTCTACTTTCCTAAGTATTATATCGTAAAGTTTATAAAATATTTTCATATATCTGTTGAGATGATCATATTATTTTTTGTGTTGCTATAGTGAATTACATTTATTTTTAAATATTGTACTACTTCAGATTTTTGGAATAAAGCTAAATTGGTCATAATTAATTATCCATTTGAAATAATCCAAGATTTGGTTTGATAACACACTGTATATTGTTTAGGAATTTTGCATCTATATTTGACAATTTGTTCTGTAAGTTTTTATTCTTACAGTGTCCATGTTACATTTTGTTATTAATATCACTCAAACATTTTGAAATAAGGGATTTTTCCTATCATTTACTGTTTTGTTTAATATTGGTGTTATTTCTTATGAGAAGTTTGTAAGAATTTAATGGTTAACCCATATAGTTCTGAAATTAACTTTGTGGGTATATTTGAACATATAGATTAACATCCTTAACAGACATAGAACAATTTGCATTTTATATTTATTCTTGTGTGAGTTTTGGTGATGATCTGTAATCAAATCATCAGCAGAACTTTAATTTCGTAGAGAATATTATGAATATTAAGAGCTATGAGAATTGAAACAGTAGCTATGAGTTATTAGAAATTATTTTCTAATTTATACATGTATGAGTCATTTATAGTCATCAAATAGTCAGTGAATCATTTTGTGATTCACATGAAATTTAATTCCATTGTTATCACACTAGTTTCAGTCTTGTAATGTGTCAATACATGGTTTATAGCCTGATATGGTGATGTGTACTGAAAATAATGTGTATTACTTATTAATCATTATTGTCAATACTCATGTGAATTGGGTCAAATTTGTTAAATATGTCACTCAAGTCTTCAGTATACATATTACTTTTGTGTGTTTCTTTATCAATTATAGAGATACATCTTAAAAAATTCTCCCCTTATAATTATAAACTTGTCTATTATTTCTTTTAATTCTGTCCATTTTTACATATTTTAATGGTATGTTATTAGGTAAATATAACTTTACAATTTTGTATCTTCTTTGATGGACTGAATTATTACCATTATAAAATACCTTCTTTTTTTCCAATTTCTGTTATTCTTTCTTTTTTTATTAAATCATAGCTGTATACATTAATGCAATCATGGGATACAATGTGCTGGTTTTATATACCATATGAAATATTTTCATGAAACTGGTTAACATAGACTTCACTGCATTTTCTTAGTTATTGTGTTAAGACATTTATATTCTACATTTAATAAATTTGACATGTACCCTTATAAAATGCACCGTAGGTGTGTTCCCACCAATTACCTTCCCTCCACCCATCCTGCCCCCTCCCCTCCCCTCCCTGCCCTCTCCTTTCTCCCCGCTTTCTGGGCTATAGATTCATAGTAGGGCTGAATACATTGGATACTTTTTCTTCCATTCTTGAGATACTTTACTAAGAAGAATATGTTTGAGCTCCATCCATGGAATCATGAAAGAGGTAAATTCTCGATCTTTTTAAAGACTGCATAATATTCCATGGTGTACATATACCACAATTTATTAATCCATGCATGGGTTGCTGGGCACTTGGGCTTCTTCCATGATTTAGCAATTATGAATTGTACTGCAATAAACATTCTGGTGCAAATATCTTTGTTATAAAGTGATTTTTGGTCTTCTGGATATATACCTAGTAGAGGAATTGAAGTATCAAATAGCAAGTTTATTTTTAAATCCCTAAGTGATCTCCACACGTCTTTCCAAAAGGAATATATTAGCTTGCATTCCCACCCGTAGTGCAGAAGTGTTCTCTTTTCTCCATATCCATGCCAACATCTCTGGTTTTGGGATTTTGTGATGTGGGCTAATCTTACTGGGGTTAGATAGTATCTCAAAGTGGTTTTGATTTGCATTTCTCTGATGATTAAGGATGATGAGCATTTTTTCATGTGTCTGTAGGCTGTGCACCTGTCTTCTTTAGAGAAGTTTCTCTTGAAGTCCATTGCTCACCTTGAGATGGGATCACTTGTTCTTTTCTTGCTAATACATTTGAGTTCTGTTATTATTTCAATATACTTAGGAGGTGTAAATGTTTAATAATATTTCTGGTCTTAACATCTACTTTGATATCAGCACATAAGACCTTGTCATTTATCTTTTTTTTTTTTTTTTTGCAGTTTTGCGCAGGGCTAGGCTTGAACTTACCCCTCTGATATATGGAGCCACCACCCTACTCCTTTGAGTCATAGGCACTGCCCTCTCATCACTTGTCTTTTACTTAGTGTTTGCATGGTGTATCATATTTTAACCTCGCATTTTCAACTATTCTGTGTCTTTATATTTAAAGAATAATTCTTAAAAGTAACATAGACTATAATCAACAAAAAATCTGATTATACTTTCAAATAAATGAAAAAGTGTAATTGGAATATTCCTAACACAAAGAACTGATAAATGCCTGAGCTGATGGCTACCAAAATTACCCTGTTTTGTTTAATACACTTTGCTTTTTGTGCCAAAGCATCACATATACCTTATAAAGATATTCTACATGTACCCATAATAATTAAAAATAAGTTTTAAGTGGTATAGAGTAATTTTTTTCTTTTGAAACTTCACACTGCTAATTTCTTTTGATTATTGGAATGTTTGCTCAATTTTTAATATATTTACTAGAATAAAGTTTTTTATTCCCTCATTTTTTAATTAAATCATAGCTGTGTACATTAATATAGACATGGGTTACAGAGTTCTGTTGCTATATACAATTTGAAATATTTTCATCGACTGTTAACATAGCCTTCATGTCATTTACTTATTGTGTTAAGACATTTATATTCTACATTTAGAAAGATTCACATGTACCCTTATAAGATGAACCATAGATGTGATCCCACCAATCACCGTCCCTCCCCCCATCCACCCCCTCCCCTCCCTCTCCCCTTCCCCATATTCTTACAAAAGCTATAAATTAGTTTCTTTTTAGCAAAGAGAATGACATGAAGACTACGTTAACCAGTTTGATGAGAGAATTTCAAAATGTATATGAAAACACCATACTGTATCCCATGAATGCACTAATGTACACAGCTATGATTTAATTAAAAAAATAGAATAAAGTTTAATCACCATTTAAGTATTTACTTTCTCTTTGGGAAACTTGACTATCTTTCTTGTCTTGTATCTTTTCCTGCCTCTTTTCTGCCAACATTTTCTTACTAAATATTTATGAACTACTTCACTATTCTCTCTGCATTTAAAGATAACAAAAAGTATCTTTGACATATTAGAGTATAATATGATTTCAATATTTCTAAAAAAAGGAATTTTTCCCTTCTTTTATCCCTTATAAATTCTTATGCTGTAGAACATCATATACTTCTAAGACGATAATTTGTTTTAATTTTTCTTATTTCATAGAGTCAATAATTTTTTGGAGAGTAGGATTTTGGGTTATTTTGTTCCTGGCTGTATCCACCACATACCTGAAAACAATGCCTGTCACATGCCAGTCACTCAATATTTGGTAAATTGGTGTGAAATAGCAGCCAATAAATGAAATTGACTGAGAGGCACTTTCTTTACTTTAAAAAAAAACGTGAAATGCATGAAATGTAAAGGATTTCACTCACTGACTAGGTAGGAAGAAGACATTATCTAAAACAAATCATCAGCCTGTGTCTTAAGGCATGTTAGAGCAAAATTATTTTATAGTCTAGATTAGGTGATTTGTAAGAAATTTTTCCTGGAAGCAACAATTCTCAGCATATTGATATGAGGATACCTTTGCACTCTTTTTAAATTTTTTTTAATTTTTGAGTTAATATTTTTAAATATTCAACCTCATAGCTTATTACATATTACTATTTTAAAAATATAGCCTCTTTCTGCCTTATTCAGTATAACTTTTACCATAGATCTCAGATTTTTATAGTAATGAGCAATATTTGTGGGCCCAGATTTATTTATATTCAAAGTAAGCATACATAAGAAAAATTGTATTTGTTTAGTATTATGAGGCCACATGTGTGCTTATTTATGTATCTCCACTATGAAATATTAAGAAAAACAAGTCACTTTGAACTATCAGTACAGAATATGAAATCCAGTTTAGTCTGTGATATCACCTGAACTTTATATGATAGGGAATGGATCTTTTTGGCCCACTTGTTATTCCCTGGCTATTCTGATCTCCTGATTCCTGTCTGCCTAATTCAATATATGTCATTCTTTCCCTTTTTCACATTAATTATTTCACTGATGCCCTATACTAATATGTTCGGGACACTTATGATTACTTAAACTTACCTAGACCTCTTTTGTTCTGCCGTAGATAATACCTCTTAAAATTAACTCAAAAAATAGAGATTATAGGGTAAATATAGAGATGAAACTTCTGTGAATCTATATTCTCACTTTTGTTTTTAATTTTGAACCACATATTTTACATATTCAAAACTATAATTAAATGAGGAGAGAAAATAGTAAACTCTAAAATTTAGAATACTTCAAAATAAACAAACCTAACTTAATTTAAAATTGGTAAAATAACTACAGAGAAAAATAATTGTTTTAAAGAAATTTTGAAAATAATATTGAGACTAAGTATCTTTAGTAGGTTATATTTCAAGGATAAATATAAAGGGCAGAGAATATTTAATATCTATTCAAAAGTTTCACTATTAATGGAAATATTTGCATTTAAATGTTGAGGCTATCATGTATATCACAATATAAATCAAATAAATGGTTTATGTGTTAACCTTTTTTAAGAATCAAAAAGAAAATTCTGATAGAGAAATCATACCTACAAGATATAATGAGCACTATCTGGGTGATGGAAACCCTTATAATCCTGACTTGAGCATAACAAAACTGATGCATGTAATGAAATACATTTGTACCCCTGTAATATTTTGAAATAATAAAAAATAAACATGTTAAGGTAGGTTGATTGGATGTTTAATTTTAATTGAGCATGTAAATGAAAACTAATAATTTCCTTTATTGTTGTTTTGTCATTAACATTTTTGTTATCCTGTTTCACTGAAGACGAAGAATCAATGAAACTAGAACAAACATTTCTTAGAAGATGACAATGGCCAACATAAATGTGTTAATGTGCTAGACATGGCTAATCATTAGGGAAATGCAAAATGAAACCAGAATAAGATAATTCCTTACAACTGTGAGAATGGTCATTATGAAAATGACAACTGATGATTGACAAAGCAGGTAACAACATGCACTGGGGAGAATAATTCCTGTTAAATAAATGGTGGTGGGACAACTTGATAGCAAGGTGCAAAAGAATGAAACAGGATCCATAACTGTTACCACCCACAAAAACTAATTCGAGATGGATAAAAGACTTAAGTGTAAAGCATGATACCATAAGAACTCTAGAAAAATGTTGGAAAAAACCCTTCTACTAGTAAATCTAGGCAAAGAATTTTAGAAGAAGACCCCAATTCCAATCACAGCAAAAACAAAAGCCAATAAATGGTACTTGATCAGATTCAAAAATTTCTGGATAGCTAGGGAAATAATGAACAGAGCAAATAGACAACCTACAACATGGGGAAAATATTCAAAAGCTATACATCCAATAAGGGCTAATAACCAAATTTACGAAGAACTCAAGTAAATCAAGTAAAAAGCAAACCCCTCCCCTTTAGAAACAAACACCCCCACTCTGTTAAAAGACATTAACAAAAGCTTTTCAAAAGAAGATAAGCAAATGGCCAATAAACATATGAAAAAATAAATACTTAGTGTTACCAACCTTTAGGGAAATGCAGATTAAACCACTGTAAGGCGCAGCACCTGTGGTTCAAAGGAGTAGGGCGCTGGTCCCATATATCGGAGGTGGTGGGTTCAAACCCAGCCACAGCCAAAAAAAAAAAAAAAAAAAAAAAAACACTGTAAGATAGCACTTTATGCCAGTTACAACAGCTTTTATTAAAAAAAAAAAATCCAAAAGTGGTAGATGCTGTCATGGATGCAGAGAGATAGGAATCCATATAGATGGTTGGTGGGACTGCAAATTAGTATGACCTCTATGGAGAAATGTATGCAGAGTCCTCAAATAATTAAAAGTAGTCCTATCATTTTATCCAGGAGCACATATCTGGGTATTTGCCCAGAGGAATAGGAGTCATTTTATCAAAAAGACACTGGCACTCAATTTTTTACTGCAGTACAATGCACAATTGTAAAGACGTGGAATTTTTAACCCAAGTTCCAATCAAGTGGATTAACAAAATATTATATAGAGAGAGCATGGAATACTACTCAACCATTAAGGAATTAAGGACCTTACTTCCCTGTGCAAAGTTTGGATGGAAGTAGAGACCATTACCCTAAGTGAAGTATCTAATGAAAGGGAAAACAAATAGCACATCTATTCACTATTAAACTGGATCTAACCAATGAGCATGCATATGAACAGAAGGAAGTAAAAGTCAACCAAACTCAAGTGGGGGAGGAAATGAGCAAAAACCTACATAACAGGTGCAATGAACACTATCTTGGTGATGGACACACTTAGCACCCCAACTCAAGCATTAAAAAGTGATCCATATAATCAAAACATTTGTACTCCCATAATACTTTGAAATAAATAAATACATACATACATAAAAAGATAACGAGTGTTAGTAAGGATGTGGAGAAAAAGGAACCCTTGTACACTACAGGTAAGAATCTAAATTAGTACAGCCATTATGAAAAACTATATGGAAGTTCTTAAAAAGCTAAAAAAAAAAATAGAATTACCATAGGATCCAGCAATATCATTTCTAAGTATTTACTCAAAACTTTTCAAATCAATATGACAAAGATGTATCTTTATTTTCACATTTATTGCAGCACTATTTACAACAGCTATTAGGGAATCAACTTCAATATCCATCATTTATCATGAATGGATACAGAAAATGTGGTATACATATACAAATGAATACTGTTCAGTCTTAGAAAAGAAAGAAATTTTGTCATTTGCAACATGGACGGAGGTAGAGAGCATTATGCTAAGTGAAATAAGACAAGCACCGAATGACAACTACTATATTGGTAGAATCTAAAATAATCAAACTTGAGGAAACAGAGTGGAATGGTGATGATCAGAGGCAGGGGAGTGAGAAGAATAAGGAGATGATGATCGAAGCATACAAAGCCTCAATTAGAGAGGAGGAATAAGTTATTTTTTGACATATATTGCACAACTTGGTGAGTATAGTAAATTATAATGTATTATACATTCCAAGTACATTGAAAGAGTAAATGTCAAACATTCTCACCATGAAAATAATAAGTATTTTAGGTTATGGATATACTGGATAGCTTGATCTTATTATTCTGCAGTGTATCCATAAATCATAACAACATCTCATACCCCCATAAATATATATAACTATAATTTGGCAATTTACAATTAAAAAATTAAAAATAAGAAAAACAAATTTAGACATCAGTATGAATAAGCACACCTAATACCTAGATCTAGGTTTCCAAATACTATCCTCAACTAAAAAGAACTATATCTCCTTATTGAAATGGTTTATTCTAGGGCTGGAACAGAGAAAATACAAGGGTAGCCAGGGATATCTGATTGGGAAGAACGCAAGGAAGAGGATCAACAGTGTAAAAATAATAGGAATTTCCATTCTTAAATTACAAAGCTTTTGATGGTGAGCAGGACAGTGACTAAAAAAGTACACATTTCAGAGGTGGAAATCCAAACAAAGACTAGTATAAAATATAACATATTTTACTTGTTCGCTATTATAAGGCACTTTTCTCTAATGACACTTCATGGTGAATCAACTTTAATTATGTTCTTAATGCTTCCCATAACTCCACCTTGGTGATTATCTGATTCATCATTATTCTGTGTAGCATTCACTTAGCGTACTTTTAAACTGTGTTCTGTATTTCCCCATTATCTTTTCAATATGAGTTTATTTGAGCTTGGAATCTCAAAAACATATTACTAGTGATTTAATTAATGTTTTAGATATTTCTGAGTAATCATATGGTAAGTGTTGCATCCTTCAATTATCCAATGAAGGATCTAATGGATGTATTATAAAATCTGTTGGTTTCTCATTGCATAGTAGAATATGCTTGTTTACATGCGAAGATATGTATTTATAAGTGGATAATGCTGCAATTTGTTTTTCTAATAGCTGCTGCTATTTTATACCACTTATTTGCTACTAATATATCTTGAACATAAGCAAATTTTTTCTTAATATAATTTGGTACTGCACTGATAATTCATAAAATTATCTTGCCCTGAGGGGTGGACCCATTTGAAAGTGAATTATTAATTTGTTTAGCTATTAACCTCAACAGATAATTAAATAGTCTCTTCCTTATTTTACTAATACATGCTTTTATATGTATAATAATGTTGATAAAAGCATTAAAATTACCTTCATTATTTTATTACAGCTTATGTAACAAAAAGCTCACTATTTAAAATTGTACAATTCAATGTTTTCAGGATGTTTGCAGAGCAGAGCTGTGTAACCATATTGTTATCTACATTTAGAAAATTTTTATTGCCCCAAATATTGTATACTAACTCTATTCCCATGCCCGGGAGACTTCTAATCTGCTTTCTTTCTAGGAATTTGCCTATTCTGAACATTTCATATAAAAGACATAATACAATAATTGATCTTTTTCAACTGGCTTCTTCCCTTTAACATATTATTTTTAAGGTTCACTTGTATGGAACATCAATTTTTCATTTCTTCTTGTAGCACCATTATGAATGTACCACATTATACTTATCTGTTCACAGTTTAATGGACACTTGTGTGTTTTCTGCTTGGGGGGGCACTATTATGAATAACGTTGATATAAACATCCATGTACAGGTTTTCATGTTAATTTATGTTGTCAATAACATTGGTTATACACCCAGGAGAAGCATTGCTGACTTATATAGTACTATGTTGTTTAAGCATTTTAAGGAATTTCTAAACTGTTTCCCAGAGTGGCTGTATTGTTATATTCCTACCAGAAATGCATGAGGTATTCAGTTTCTCTTTAACACTGCCACCACTTGTTTTTGTCTGTTTTTAATAGTCATACCACTAGATGTGATGTGGTATCTCATTGTGGTTTTGATTTACAATTCCTTAATAACTCATGATACTGAGCACCTTTTCATGTATATATTCTTGGGAGAAATCTCTATTCAAATCATTTATTCACTTTTTAAATGGTCTACTTGACTTATTATTGTGGAGTTTAAGAGCTCTTTACGTATACTAAATACAAGTCCCTTATCAGATATAAGATAAGCAAATTCTTCTCCCTCTATGTATGCTGTATTATTTTTACTTAAGTTCTTTGAAAAACAAACGATTATAATTTTGATACAATACACTTATCTACTTTTCCTATTGTGTTTTTGATGTTCTATCAAAGAAACAATTGCCTCCCCCAAAATCACATAGATGTACTCATGTGAGAGTATTTTTTGTCATAACTATATTAACCTGGGATGTACTTCCATAATTTCTTTTTATTTCAATAGATTTAAAGGATACAATTTTTTTTAACATAGATGAATCATATAGTGATGAAAACTAAGATTTTAGTTTATCTGTCACCCAAATAGTGTACATTGTACACAATAAATGATTGTTGATTTCTCACCACCCTTCCAACCCCCCTTAGAGTCTCCAAAGTTCATTATATCACTCTGTATAATAATGCATACTCGTCATTTAGTTCTCATTAGTACATAATTATATATGCTATTTTTTTATCCATTCCTGAAATACTGCACATAGGTTAATGGCTTCTACTCCCATCAAGTTGTTGAGAAAGACATTATTTCACTCCTTTCTGTGGCTAAAGAGTATCCCATGGTATATGTGTGTGTAAGTGTGGTAATATTATATATATACATATATATATACAAACATATATTACCATTAATATAATATATACTAATACTATTAACATATATTAAATTAATATATATTGTATATTTGTAATATATTATGAACATATATTGCTTGCTTTTTTATAATATATTATAAATCAATATATATTAAATTAATACTATTAACATAATTAACATATATTATATATAAATATGCATGCAAATATTCATTTTAAAGGTAGGTATATTTTTAACTTAATTTTTATTAAATCAAAATTGTATGGATTTATGGAGTACAATGTAGAATGACTAAATCAAACTGATTAATGCAGCCATCATCTCACTTATTTTTTGTGGTAAGACATTTATAATATACTCTCAGTTGCTTTGAAAAGGACCCTTGTATTGTGCACATTAGGTTAGATTGCACTAAATATCCTCTCTTCACTCTCCCTCCCTGCCCTTCTTCCTCCTCTCACCTCCTTTTTTTCTGAACTATGTTTATGTTTTATCATTCGTATGAATGCGTAAGTGATTATATACTGGTTTCATACTAGTATTGAGTACATTGGATACTTTTCCCCCCCATTCTTGCTTTACTAAGACTCTGTTCCAACTACATCCATGTAAACATAAAAGATGTAAAGTCTCCCTCTTTTTATGGCTACATAGTATTTCATGGTGTACATATGCCATGATTTGTTAATCCATATGTGGGTTGATGGGCAGTTGAGCTGCTTCTACTACTTGGAATTTATGAATTGGGCTGCAGCAAATATTCTGGTGCAAATGTCTTTGTTGTAAAATTATTTTTGTTCATCTGGGTAGATACCTAGTAATGGAATTGCAGGATCAACAGGTAGGTCAACTTATAGTTCTTTGAGAATTCTCTATACTTCTTTCCAAAACGGCTGTGTTAGTTTGCAATCCCACCAGCAGTGTAGAAGCAGTCCCTTCACCCCACATCCATGCCAATATCTGCAGTTTTCGAATTGTGTAATGTGAGCTAATCTTACTGGAGTTAGGTGATATCTTAAAATGGTTTCATTTTGCAATTCTCTGATGAGTAAAGATGATGAGCATTTTTTCATGTGTTTTTTGGCCATTCACCTGTCATCTTCAGAGAAGTTACTGTTCAAATCTCTTGCCCACAAAGAAATGGGGTTGTTTTTTCTTTACTTCTTGATTAATTTGAGTTCTCTGTGGATTATAGTTATCAGACCTTGGTTGGAATCATAACCTGTGAAAATCTTCTCCCTTTTGAAGGCTGTGTGTTTGCTTTACTTGCAGTGCCCTTAGCTGTGCAGAAGCTTTAGGATCCCAGTAATATATTTTTGGTGTTGCTTCAATTGCCAGGTGGGGTCTTCCTCATAAAATATTTTCCTAGGCAAATATCTTCAAGTGTTTTCCATGCACTATCTTCTATAATTTTTGTAGTTTCATGTCTTAAATTTAAATATTTTATCCAGTGAGAATCAATTTTTGTTAGTGGTGGAAGGAGAGGGTCCAGTATCAGTCTTCTACAGGTTGCTAGCCAGTTCTCTCAGTACCATTTGTTACATAGGGAATATTTCCCCCAATTTATGGTTTTATTAGGTTTAATAAAGTTCAAACACATGAAAAATTCTCATCATCTTTAATCATCAGAGAAAAGCATGTTAAAACCACTTTGAAATGTAATCTAACTCCAGTAAGATTAGCCCACATCACAGGATCCCAAAACTACAGATGTTTGTGTGGATGCATAGAGAAGGAAACAGTTCTACTTTTGGGAATGCAAGCTAATATGGCCTTTTTGGAAAGAAGTTTGAAGAATACTCAAGGAACTAAAAGTGGACCTGTTGTTTGATCCTGCAATTTCTCTATTAGGTATATACCCAGATGATCAAAAATCATTTTGTAGCAAAGACATTTGCACTAGAATGTTTATTGCAGCACAATTCATAATTTCCAAGTCATGGAAGCAACCCAAATGCCCGTTGACCCATGAATAGATTAATAAATTATGGTACACGTATACCATGGAATATTATTAAGCCATAAAAACGGATACTTTACATCTTTTATGTTTACCTGGATGGAGGTGAAACATATTCTTCTTAGTAAAGTATCTCAAGAATGGAAAAAAAAAACATATCATAGTAAAGTATCTCAAGAATTGAGTAATTTACTGAATACTACTATGAAATAAGTATATAATCACCTACACCATCATACAAATGGTAAAATATAACTATAGTCCAGAAAGAAGAAGGGAAGAAGTCAGAGAAGGAAAGGGAGTGGGGAGGCTGGGAGGAGGGAAGGTATTTTGTGGAATATCACCTCATTTGCATAATGCAATGGCAAATTTCAAAGCTATTAAGAATAGAGTGTAAATGTCTTACCACAACAAACAAGTAAGTGAAGAGATGGTTATGTTAATCAGCTAGATGTAAGAATTCCATATTTTATATCAAACCAGCACATTGTACCTCATAAATGCATTAATGTACACAGTTATGATTTAATAAAGGAAAAAAAAGATCAAATGATGACATGTGGCTGGATTCATCTCTAGCTTTCCTATTCTGTTCCATATATCTACATCTCTATTTTTGTGCCAGTACCATGCTCTTTTTATCATTATAGATTTGGAGTATAACCTGAAATCTGGTAATGTAATACCTCCTAATTCGTTTCTATTTCTATGTAATGTCTTCACTATTTGAGTTTTTTTTCTGATTCCATATAAAAATAAGTACTATTTTTTCAAGTTCTTTAAAGTATGACTGGTGCTTTGATAGTGATTGTATTAAATCTGCAAAATGCTTTGGGTAGTGTGGAACATTTAACAATGTTGGTTTTTCCCAGCCACGAATTATGGTATGTTTTTCCTTTTGCTAACATCTTCTGCTATTTCTTTTCTTGGGGTTTCATGATTCTCATTTTAGAGGTCATTCACATACTTAGATAAATTCCCAGATATTTCATCTTCTTTGGCACTACTGTAAAAGGAATAGAAAGTCCTTGACTATATTTTCAGCTTGAGTATTGTTGGGATATATAAAAGCTACTGTTTTATAAGTCCTAACTTTGTATCCTAAGACACTGATATATTCCTTGATCACTTCTAAGAGTTTTGTAGTTAAGTCCCTGGGATTTTTCCAGGTATAAGATCATGTCATCCATGAAGAGTGAGAGTTTGACCTCTTCTAACCACATTTGAATACCTTGATTCCCTTCTCTTTCCTGATTGTGATGGCTGGGACTTTCATTACTATGTTGGTGACAATGGGCATCCTTGTCTAGTTTCAGATCTAAGTGGAAATGTTTTAAATTTTACTCCATTGAATATGGTATGGCTGTGGGTTTGCTGTAGATGGCTTCTATCAGTCTAAGATGTGTCCTATCTAAGCCTATTTTCTTAAGTGTTCTAAACATGAAAGGATGCTGGATATTATCAAAAGATTTTCTGCATTAATTGATAGAATCATATAGTTTTGGTTCTTATTTTTTATGTGATGTATTATAATTATAGATTTATGTACATTGAACTAACCTTATACCCTGGGATAAAACCAACTTGATCATGGTGTATAATTTTTTTGAATGTGTTGTTGGACTTTGTTTGCTAGGATCTGAATATTTTTGCATCGATATTCATCAGTGATATTGATCTATTATTTTATTTCTTTGTTAGATCCTTTTCTGGTTTGGAGATCAAGGTGACATTTGCATGATAGAATGATTTGGTGAGCGTTCCTTCTTTTTCTATGTTTTGAAAAGGTTATGTTATATACATACTAATTCCTCTTTGAACATTGGTAGAATTCTGATGTGATGCCATCTGGTTCCAGACTTTTCTTTTTGGGGGAGATTTTGTATAGTTGATGCTATTTCAGTGCTTGATATAGGTCTATTCAAAATATTTAATTCTCTCTGGTTGAGTCTAGGAAGGTGGCATGCTCCTAGATATTGGTCCATTTCCTCCAGATTTTCATATTTCTGAAAATAGAGGTTTTTTGTACTAATCAGTGAGGATTTTTAAAATTTCTGTAGTATGTATTATTATTTCTCCTTTATTGTTTTTTTATCAATATTATCAGAGTTTTTATTTTCCTGGTTCTGGTTAGGCTAGCAAAAAGTTTTCCAATTTTATTAATCCTTTCAAAGAACCAAGTTTTTGTTTCCTTGGTCTTCTGAATGATTCTTTTGTTTTCAATTCCATGGAATTCTGCTATAATTTTGGTTATTTCTTTTCTTCTGCCGGTTTGAGGATTCCATTGTTCATCCTTTTCCCATTTCTTGAGATGACCCATTATATTGTTGACTTCTTTTCTTTCTGTTTTCTTGATGAAGGATTCTGATACTATTGGTTTCCTTCCTAGGACTGCCTTTGTGATATCCCAGAGGTTTTGATAATTTGTGCCTTCATTATAATTTTGTTCCAAAAATTTGATGATTTCCTTCTTAATCTCATGTTTGAGATGGCTATCAATCAGCCTAAGGTTATTTAGTTTCCACTATTTTATTTGAATATTAAGATTTATGTTGCTGTTGAGTTCAACTTTTATTTCATGATGGTATAAAAAGATACGAAGAATAATTTCTTTTCTTTTAAATTTATTGAGGTTAGGCTTTTGTCTTACAATATGGTCAATTTTGGAGGATAATCCATGGTCTGATGAGAAGACTGTGTATTCAGATTTATTAGGATGAAGTACTCTATAAATGCCTGTTAAGTTGATTTGTTCTATGGTCAAGTTTTAGTCCATTATTTCTTTGTTTAGTTTCTTTTTGGAAGCTCTGTCCACAACTAACAAAGTGGTGTTAAAATCTTCACCTATTACAGTATTATCACAGTAAAATAACAAGTTGTTTATATCCATTAGGGTTTGCTTTATAAATTGAGGAGCATTTAGGTAGGCACATAAATGTTAATTACTGAAATATCTTCATGATGAGTGTATCCCTTGACAAATATGTAGTGCCCATCCTTGTCTTTCCTTATCATTGTTGGTTCAAATTGTATTGTACCTGCAAAGAAAAAATTGGAACCCCTGCTTTTTTCTGATTTCTGTTTGCCTGTATTATAGATGTCCATCTATTCACCTTGACTCTTTTTAAATACCTTTTATGTGTCTACTTTTACCTCTTATGTGTCTCTTGTACCTGGCCTGAGTCTTTGTATTGAGTCAGCCAATCTGTGCCTATTTAGAGGACAATTGAAGCCATTCACATTAATTGAGAGAATTTATAGTTATGGTAGAATTTTGGCCATCATCTTTTTAAAGGTCCAGTGCATTTTTTTAATGCATTTCCTTATTGACAAAGTTAGGTTTTGGTTGATGTGTTCTGGTGGAACCATTGTGGAGACCATTGTGCTGGTCATTATGCAAAATGGGCCTGAGTATTTCCTGGAGAGCTCATTTAGTTATGGCAAATTTCTTCAAATTGTTTCTGTCAGTAAATTATTTGATTTATCTATTGAAACTCAGTTTAGCTGGGTACAGAATCCTGGGCTGAAAGTTGTTTCTTTTAGAAGTTTGAAGGTTGATGACCATTCTCTTCTGGCTTGAAAGTTTCAGCTGAAAGATCTGCAGTCATTCTAATATTTCTCTCCTTGTAGTTAATGCTTTTCCTATGTCAGGCTGTTTGCAAGATTTTCTCCTTCATATTATCTTTGGCAAAGTTAATGACAACATGTCCAGGAGATGCTTTATTTGGATTGAGTCTTGCTGGGGTTCTGAAACTACTATCTGAATTTCTGTATCTCTTGAAATGCTTGGGAAGTTCTCCTCCATAATATCTTGAAGTAGAGCATCTGTGACTTTTGGGCCATCCTCTTCTCCTTCAGAAATTCCTATAAGTAAGATATTTTATCTTTTGAAATGATCCCACAGCTCTCTCATAGATTATTCTGTTCTTGTTTACCATTTTTTCTGCCTCTCCAAATGCTTCAGATTGTTCTAAAGCTTTGTCTTAAATTTTTGAGATCCTTTGTTCTGCCTTCTCAACTCTATTACTAAGGGATTCTCTGTATCTTGAAGCTCCTCAAATAATTTTTCACTTCCTTGATCTCTACTATATCTTTTCTCATTATGTCCATATCCTTGGTGACTTTGTCTTTGAATTCATTAATTTCTTGAGACAAATTTTAAATACTCTTTGCCTTTACATTCCAATCTTTTCTTCCATTCTTTTCATCTTATTTTCCATCCATATTCTTAATTCTATTTCTAACAATTCATCTATTTGTTTGAATGTCATCTTCTGTTATATCTCCTTTGTCATTTCTTGGGGAACTTGTTCTACTCTGGAATTTGGCAATTAGAACTTGTGGGCTGAGATTGTATTGGGGACCCCAGAAAGTGGAATTAATTTTTCCTTTGCCTGTGACCTGGGTCTTGTTATTGCGGCTTTTCTCCATAGCCTTACAAAGGTGCCTGTCAGAGCTGCAGCCGCAGACTCTGAGGACCTGCTTGGTGAGATAGCTTAATCTGTCTTGAAGTCAGCCAGCCTCTACACAATCTTAAGGAGTCATGGCATTAGGGTGAAATCTCAGCTGGGGAGAGATACAAGCACCTTGCCTCCAACCAGTGACAGCTGGAGGAGGAGAATTAGTTCTTTCCCACTGGAAAGCAATCTCCATTTAATCTCAGAGTGTCCCTGGCTAGACATCTTCCTTGGGATCACCAGGAAGATGAATGACTAGACCCCAGGTCATGAATTCTAATTAGTTTGTCCAGGGCAGTACAATTACTTCTCAACAGGGAGAGTTCAAAGGTTCTCAGTGGCCTGGTAGTAGGAATCCAGAGGTAGCTCTATCCTGCAGACCAGACAGGATAGAGTCTTGACCACACTGGTGAGTCACCAAGTCAGACAAGGTCTCCCACTGCACATTGTTTGGCATGTCTCTCTTTCCCACTTGTCCCTCTGTTTTCACACCCTCAAACTTCCCTGGAGTCACTGTTTCTGTGTTGCTTTCCAGTGACCCACACAATTCCTGGGCTCCCAGGGAATTGGCAGACACTCTGGGCTCTGCACAGGGTAGACCTTCCAATGGCCAGGCAAGGGGCGGGAAGGATGATGGAAAGTTCGGAATTTCAGGGAAAATATTTGTTCAATTTTATGCTGGTTGGAATGATACCTGGCTCTCAATTGAGACCTCCCTGGAGGAGGCCAAGTTTTTAGCATCTCTCTCCCCTGGGGTAGAGCCCACAATGAGCCTTCCACATGGGCAAGGGGTCTCTAGTCCTCTTGGTGATGGGCTTTGTACCTGGAATTTGTTTTCTTGGATTGTCTTGGATTTGCAGCTTACCTCATCAGAGATGATGTTAACTTTTTTGTCTTCTTTCTTATCTCAGCTCCCCAAATTTGGCTTTGCTGAGTCCACTTCTGTCCAGTATCTCTTCTCCCTCTGGACAATAGGCTCTGGTGAAAGCTGCTCCAGTCCTTCATCTTCCTGGTGATCCCAAGGAACACTCATATTGTCGGACTTCAAATTATGCTACAAAGCTATAGTAACCAAAACAGTGTGCTGCTATTATAAAAGTAGAGACTCCTGCCTCTGCCTCCCAAGTAACTGAGACCACAGGCACCCGCCACAATGCCCGGCCATTTTTTGGTTGCAGCCATCATTGTTGTTTGGCGGGCCTGGACCGGGGATTTGAACCCACCACCTTAGGTGTACGTGGCTGGTGCCTTAGCTGATTGAGCCACAGGTGCTAAGCCTAATTTAACTTTTTATTGTTTGTATTCATTGAAGGTACAAAGTATTGTTACATTGATTGTGGTTGTTAGGTAAAGTCCCTCTTGTAATTGTACCCCACCCCCAAGAGGTGTGCCATAGACTGTGACCCACCATTCCCCTCCCTCCTACCCTCTCCCCAATTACTCTTTCCCCTACTGAACCCCTTCTATTAGATCATCTACTGCCTTCATATTAGAAGTACATAAAATTCTTGCTTCTCCATCCCTGTGATTCTTTACTAAGAAGAATGTGTTCCACCTCCATCCAGATTACTACAAAAGATGTAAAGTCGCCACCTTTTTAATGGCTGAATAGTATTCCATGGTATACATATACCACAGTTTGTTAATCCATTCCTGAGTTGGTGGGAATTTAGGTTCTTTCAATATTTTGGTGACTGTAAATTAAGCTGCAATAAACAGTCTAGTGCAAGTGTCCTTATGATAAAAAGATTTTTATTTTCTTCTGAGTAGATGTCTAGTAATCGGATTGCAGGATCAAATGGAATGTCTAATTTGAGGTCTTTGAAGATTCTCCATACTTCTATGCAAAAAGATTGTATTATTTTGCAGTTCTACCAGCAGTGTAAAAGTGTTCCCTTCTCTCCACATCCATACCAGCATCTGCAGCTTTGAGGATTTCAGATGTGGTCTATTCTCACTGGGGTTAGGTAATATCTCAAGGTGGTTTTGATTTGCATTTCTCTGAGGATCAGGGATGAGGAGCATTTTTTCAAATGTTTATTAGCCATTTTTATCTCTTCATAAGAGAACATTCAATTTATATCTCTTGCCCAGAAGTAGATGGGATTATTTACTCTTTTCTGTTAATTAATCTGAGTTCTCTGTAAATTCTAGTTATCAACCCTTTGTTAAACTGATACCCTGCAAATATATCTTTTACCATTTTGAAGGTTGTTTTCTTGCTTTTCTTGTTGTGTCTTCAGAAATACAGAAGCTTTAGAGCTTAATTATGTCCCTTCTTTTGTTGTTGTTGGGGATTCATTGAAGGTACAAAGGACCAGGTTACAATGACTGCATTTGTTAGGTAAAGTTCCTCTTATAATTGTATCCCATCCCCAAAAGATGTGCCACACACTGTGACCCCTCAACCCCTCCCTCCTTCCTGCCCTCTGCTCTTCCTTTCCCCACCTCCCGCCCTCCTTCCCTTTCCCCACTCATCCCTTCCACCCCCCCACCATGTACTAGGTCATTAATTGATCTCATTTCAGAATCAAGTACTTGGGATTCTTGCTTCTCCATTCTTGTGATGCTTTACTAAGAATATTGTGTTCCACTTCTATCCAGGTTAATACAAAAGATGTAAAGTCTCCATCTTTTGAATGGCTTAATAGTATTTCATGGTATACATCTACCACAGCTTATTAATCCTAATTCATTCCTGAGTTGTTGGGCATTTAGGTTGTTTCCGCATTTTGGTGATTGTAAATTAAACTGTGATAAATAGTCTAGTGCAAGTGTCTTTATGGTAAAAGAATTTTTTTTTTCATCTGGGTAGATGCCCAGTAATGGGATTGCAGGATCAAATGGGATGTCTACCTTGAGTTCTTTGAGGATTCTCCATACTTTCTTCCAAAAAGGTTGCATTAGTTGGCAGTGCCACCAGCAATGTAAAAGTATTCCCTTCTCTCCACAACCATCCCAGCATCTGCAGTTTTGAAATTTTTTGATGTGGGCCATTCTTGGTGGGGTTAGATTTTATCTCAGGGTGGTTTTGATTTGCATTTCTCTAATAATTAGGGACAATGAGCATTTTTTCACATGTTTGTTAGCCATTTGTCTGTCTTCTTTAGAGAAGGTTCTAATCATCTCTCTTACCCATTGATATATGAGATTGTTGGCTTTTTTCATGTGGACTAATTTGAGTTCTCTGTAGATTCTAGTTACCAAGTTTTTGTTGAATTCAAAATATGCAAATGTCCTTTCCCATTGTGTAGGTTGTCTATTTGGTGTGGTTGTCTTCTTAGCTGTAGAGAAGCTTTTCAATTTAATTAAGTCCCATTTGTTTATTTTTGTTGCTGCAATTGCCATGGAAGTCTTCCTCATAAAGTCTTTCCCCAGATCGATTTCTTCAAGTGTTTTTCCTATACTTTCTTTGAGGATTTTTATCATTTCATGCTTTAAATTTAGGTCTTTTATCCATCTTGAATTAATTTTTGAGAGTGGAGAAAGGTGTGGGTCCAGTTTCAGTTTTTTACATATGGATATCTTGTTCTTCCAGCACCATTTATTGAATAGGGATTCTTTCCCTCAGTGTATGTTCTTGTTTGGTTTCTCGAAGATTAGGTGACTGTAAGATGCTAGTTTCATTTCTTTGTTTTCTATTTGATTCCAAATGTCTATGTCTCTATTTTTGTGCCAGTACCATGCTATTTTGACCACTATGGCATTATAGTAAATCCCAAAGTCTGGTATGCTGATTCCCCCAGCGTTGTTTTTATTACTAAGAACTGCCTTAGCTATGTGGGGTTTATCCTGGTTCCACACAAAATGAAGAATTATTTTTTCCAAGTCTTGAAAGTACAATGTTCATATTTTAATAGGGATGGCATTGAATGTGTAAATTGCTTTGCATAACTATTTTAATACTGTTGATTCTTCCCAGCCATGAGCATTGTATTTTCTTCCATTTGTTAATATCCTCTGCTATTCTATTCTTAGGGTTTTCTAATTTTCTTTATAGAGGTCCTTCACCTCTTTTGTTAGGTATATTCCCAGATATTTCTTTTTTTTTAAAGCTATGGTAAAGGTTGTTGTGTTTTTAATTAACTTCTCATCTTGGTGGTTATTGGCATATACAAAGGCTACTGACTTGTGGACATTGATTTTATGTCCTGAGACATTACTGTATTTCTTGATGACTTCCAGGAGTCTTGTGGTTGAGTCTTTGGTGTTCTCCAAATATAAGATCATATCGTCAGCAAAGAGGGAGAGTTTGACTTCCTCTGCTTTCATTATATGCCCTTTATTTCCTTCTCTTGCCTGAATATATTGGCCAGGACTTCCAGCACTTTGTTGAATAGTAGTGGTGATGGAGGACAACCTCATCTGGTTCTAGTTCTAAGTGGAAAGACTTTCAGTTTTACTCCATTCAGTAAAACAATAGCTGTGGGGTTTGCCATAGATAGCTTCAATAAGTTTAAGAAATGTGCCACCTATGCCTATACTCTTCAGTGTTCTGATTATTAATCGATGCTGGATTTTATTGAATGCTTCTTCTGCACTATTGAGAGGATCATATGATCTTTTGTTTTTGCTTTTGCTGATATGGTGAATAAGGTTATGGACTTTCATATGTTAAACCAGCCTTGAGTCCTGGGGATGAAACCTATTTGATCATGATGTATGACTTTTTTGATGATAAGCTGTAATCTTGGCTAGGATTCTGTTGAGAATTTTTGCATCTATATTCATTAGTGAAATTGGTCTGAAGTTCTCCTTTTTAGTTGGGTATTTTCCTGGTTTTGATATCAGGGTGATGTTTGCTTCGTAGAATGTGTTGGGGAAGTTTCCTTCCTCCTCAAATTTTTGGAATAATTTCTTCAGTATGGGAATAAGCTTCTCTTTGAATGTTAGATAAAACTCTGGTGTGAATTTTTTGTAGTATTGAGAGATAATCTCTGGTATCTGTGTGACATCCATTGTTCTTTCCCCTTTATCATTTCTGATTTAGGTTACTAAATATTATTCCTTTCTATTTCTAGTTAGTCTGGCCAAAGTTTTATCTATTTTATTTATTTTTTCAAAAAAACAACTTTTTGTTTCACTAGTTTTCTGAATGAAATTTTGTTTTCAATTTTATTAATCTCTGATTTAATTTTGGATATTTCTTTTTTTCTACTGGGGTTAGACTTAGATTGTTCTTCTTTCTCAAATTCCATAAGATGGTTTGTGAGTTTGTTGATGCACTTTCTTTCTGTTCTTCAAATGTAGGCATCTAAAGCAATAAATTTTCCTCTCAGGACTACTTTTGCTGTATCCCACAGGTTTTGGTAGGTTGTGTCTTCATTGTTGTTATGCTCAAAGAAGTTAATGATTTCCTCTTTTGTTTCTTCCTGTACCCAACTGTCATTCAGCATAAGGTTGTTTAATTTCCATGCCTTTGTGTGAGGTTGAATATTTTGTTGTAGTTGAGTTCCACCTTTAATGCTTTGTTGTCTGAGAAGATATGAGGTAAAATTACAATTCTTTTGATTCTGTGGAGGTTTGTTTTGTGTCCTAGAATATGATCAATTTTGGAGACTGTTCCATGGCCCAATGAGAAGAATGTATATTCTTTAATTTGGGGATGGGGTGTTCTAGATACTTCAATCAAGAACAGTTTTTCCAGGGTTACAATTAAGTCTCTTGTAGCTCTGTTTAGTTTATGTTTAGAGGATCTTTCCACCTCTGTAAGAGTAGTGTTAAAGTCCCCTGTTATTATGGTGTTATGGGATATCATATTGCTGAGACTAATTAAGGTCTGTTTCAGGATTCTGGGAGCATTTAAGTTGGGTGCATAAATATAAAGAATTAAAATGTCTTCTTGTTGTATTGTTCTTTTGACTAATATGAAATGTCTGCATTTGTCTTATTTTACGTTAGTTGCTTTAAATCCACTTGTATCTGAAAATAAGATTGCAACCCCTCTTTTCTTCTGAATTCCATTTGCCTGAAAACTTGTCTTCCAACCTGTAACTCTGATTTTTAATTTGTCTTTTGATGGCAGGTGTGTTTCCCACAGACAGCAAATTAATGGCTTGTTTTTTTTTTTTAACCAATCACCCAGTCTATGCCTCTTCAGTGAGGAATTCAAACCATTAACATTTATTGAAATAACTGCTATGTGTGGTGGAGTTCTATTCATCTTATTTTGTGAAAGTCCCTTGCTTAGTTTTATATTTTGAAGCATTGTGGAAGCTAGGTTCTGTCTTTTAATTTCTGGGCACTTTGTTGGTGGTCCATTGTGATGGTCAGTGTACAGAACAGGTTGAGGTATTTCCTGTGGAGCTGGTCTTGTGGTGGAAAACTTCATCTGTGGTAGCATATCAGTAAAAGATTTGATTTTCCTGTCAATTTTAAAGCTTAGCTTATCAGGACATAGAATTCTGTGCTGGAAATTGTTTTGTTTAAGTAAAGGTAGATGACCATTCTCTTCTGCCTTGAAATTTTCATTATAGAAGTCTTCAGTCAGCCTGATGGATTTGCCCCTGTAGGTCGATTGGTGCTTTACTCCTGGCAGCTTGCAGAATCTTTTCTTTTGTCTTGTCTTTGGACAGGTTCATCACAATTTTTTTTTTGAGAAGTTCCTTTTGATTTTTGGCAACCTGCGGTCCAATAGCTCTCTGAAAGAAGTGTGTCAGAATCTTTGGGGATATTTGTAAAGTTTCCACTTATAATATTCTTTAGTATAGCTTCCATTTATCTGAGACATTCTTCTTCCCCTTCTGGGATACCTGCAACTCATATGTTTGAATGCTTCATGACATTCCATAATTCTGTCAGTGAATGTTGCGCTTTCTCTCTTTCTTTTTCTGCCTCTTTAGGTATGTGTGCTAGCTTAAGAATTTTGTCTTCTACCTCTGAGAGTCTTTATTCTGCAAGGTATAATCTGTTGTTGATACTTTCTACTGCATCTTTAAGTTCCCTAATTGACTACTTCCAGTCCTTCAGCTATCCTATGTCCTTTCTATGTTATTCATATCATTCATCTCTTACTTGACTCTGTTTTTGGATTTCCTTTTTATTATTTTCCACTTTTGCAGCAATTTTCTTCATTGTTTTTACTATCTGTATTTTAAATTCCCCTTCTGTCATTTCTAATTTATTTATAGGTGTAATCCTCTGCAGTACCTACCTGAGAGTCCCTTGAGGGGTTTGCTTGGGATTGTTTTTTCATGTTTCCATGATTTTTCTGCTGTTTCTTTCCCATGAGTGTTTTCTTTTGTCTGTTTCCTTGCTCTAATTTTCCTTTCACTTATTCTTGTTCTTTAGGTTACTGTGCTTCTGACCTAATGTGTTGATGAGTCCTTTAGGTACAGGAATAGTAGATGAGAATATTGAAGTGCAAGAAAGGAAAAAAAAAAAAGAAACAAAAAAGAAAAAAAGGAAAGGAAAGGGTGTGAGTAAAAGGGAATATTGACAAAAAGAAGACAGGTATAGAGATAACTAACCCCATGCTCAGATGTGGCAGTTCTCTTCACATACTCCTCCAGGAGAATGGCTCTGGGAAAAATTTCTTTGAAGATCGAGTTTCTGTGGCAGCCTATAGATATGCAGAAGAAATACTCTCACAAAGAGATCTGGAGAACTAGTCCCGGGTCACAGCTGGAAGCTCAAACACATGTCCCAGGGCGTAGGGTTCTGTTCTCTGACTTCTTTTTTCATTAACATTATAATCTCTAGTTTCAGTTTGGGTCAGGGAGAACAGACAATCAGTCTCCTTTATGTTTTTACTCTAAACAAAATCAATTGTATATGTGTTCCTCAGCCTTCACCCTGAATTGTAATCTTAATGGTAGCTTCCTAATTTTACTTCACTTCTTTTTATCTGTGTTAAATTCTTACTGAATGTTTAAGACTATAAAGATAATCAGTAAAGTTAGGCCTGGTTGCTGACCTGAGTGAGTCTCTACCTCCCTTCAAATCAATCATCCCATCTGCAGTTCCTTTTCCTTGCATCTTTGATCAAAGGGCTCCAAGAACACTTACAGGATTATTAACCTGTCCAGTTTTTCTTGTCACAGAATTTAGAACACAGTTCCTAAGGCTGAGACTTTCTGGTTATATTTGGAATTATTCTGTCTGGATTGTAAAACAAACAAAAAAAAAACAGAAAAGAAAACCTGTGGAAGGCTATTAAGTTTCCATGAGCAAATATTTTACAGCAGAGTAAAATTAGGATCATTAGTCTTGTTTTTTTGCATGAGGCCAAAGGATCTGGGAAAGCCTAGGTATAATTAGGGACATATTTCCAAGGCACTAGTAGGTGAGAATAAAGTAAAACATAATCTTCTCCTGATACTGTATATGCTTATTATAAGAACATATTTAAACTTCAATAAAGGTGGAGAGGAGCCTGACAACTAGTGAAGGCATAAACCAGAGTTATTCAGGCAGTGACCCAGAGCCCAAAATACTAGCCACATCACTGCTTGATAAAGAAAGCATTAAAAAAAAAAAAAAAAAAGGGTGCCAGCCCTATATACCAAAGATGGTGGGTTCAAACCCAGCCCCGGCCTGGCACTGTCCTAGGTGTGCAGGTGCAACTATTCATGCATCCCTGTCCCCAATCTGGAGAAGTTTTAGCAATGAACTTAAAACTTTTAGGATACATGATGGATCAGAGAGTGAGGATGACAGGAACATGAAGAGAGGAGAGCTCACTGGTACCATGGTGGAGGTGGTGGCTGTGGGAGTGGGACAATGCAGCATACTGTGGGGTGTGCAAAAGGGATGACTAGGGATGACCCAGAACTTTCCTGAAGGGTAAAATAACAGTGGGCACTGATGAGGGAGTGGTGATAGTTGACACAATCACAAAGGCAAAAATATAATGATAATTTAATTTTATTTTGTTTTGTGTTTTGATACATGCCTTCCCTGCTTCAGTTTCAAATAAAGAACAAATACTGGAGTAGTAGTACCATAAGATAGGCTGGTCACATCCAAGCTATCACTGAAATCTTTTTTTTTTTTTTTCTGTACTTTGCCAAGGTCTTGTTTGTTTGTTTGTTTGTCTTAGCTAGTAAAGCAGTCAGGAGAAAGTCAATGCTTCCTACTCTTCAAACCTATGTCTCCTTTAGGCAATTTCACTCAGAAATAAACTAAAGCTCTTTCTCTCATTATCTATCCTACCTTTTAATTAAGATGTGCAAAATAGTATTTGCAAAGCTCTTAGATGATCTTCTCTCTCATATCGAAGCACATATATTGAATTGGAATATTAAACAGCACAGTCCTTCTCTTTCACAGCCTCACACTTTTCTTAGTTCCGGGTCCTGACCTCCTGAACTAACCATCAGTCACTTGACCTCCAACCATGTACTTAAGCTCCTCGCCTGTCTTTTATTGACATGCTTTATAGACATTATCCAGAATGGCCTCAATGTAAAGCAACTGCCTGCCTTAACAGGGTGAAAAGTACTCTTATCTGCACCACTTGACTGATGGTGATTTGGGGTCATGACCATCAGTGCCAGCACCTCCGGGGTGGCACAGTTCAAATTCATCTCCCCAAATCACATCCTGTTTCTCCATCTGTGTGGGTTCTCAACTTGTGCATTAGTAGTAACAATCTCTTCTCCACTGGGCCAGAACAAAATTGACCTGGGTGGGAAGTGTTTTTCTCACTTATTACTATTCTCCCTTTCCCAAGTTTTTCACACTGACAGCATTTAGAGATGTCTCCTTTGTAGGAGTCATCCCATTTTCAAGTGCACACATGGTGATTCTGTTGTAGAGGTACAAAAGTACCTTCACAGACCTAGCCATTCTCCAGGAGACTCCAGAAAGGAAAGAAAGCCACATAGGCATTCTGCCACCACTGAGTTGCTTTGTGGGCATGCCCTGTGTACATTTTTTTTTTTTTGAGACAGTCTCAAGCTGTCCCCTGGGTAGAGTGTCATGGCATCATAGCTCACAGCATCTTCCAACTCTTGGGCTCAAGCAATCCTCTTGCCTCAGTTTTTCTACATTTAGTAGAGATGGGGTCTCGCTTTTGCTCAGGTTGGTTTTGAACTCGTAAGCTCAAGCAATCCACCATCTCAGCCTCCCAGAGTGCTAGGATTACAGCTGTGAGCCACTGCACCCGTCTTCATCCCATTCTTATTTGTGCTCTATCAGATCAGTAATGCAGTATTTATGCTTCTCTAGGGCCTGGTGGTCAGTTACCATGCAATGCTTAGCCTCCTAGTTGGTGCAGATCTTTCCTGATACAAGAGTAGTTAGTATTCTCTAAAGTACATGTGGGCATTGCACTCAATATTGAGAGGTCAGTGACAGAAATTCCTCAAACACAGTACACTGACATGAAATAATTATTTCTCTATTATTAAATATGGTCTTTAATTTAACATTTGCAATAAAATGTTTTGTTTCATCCTGCAGCACATGTGCTTCATTTGAATGTTTCTCCAGAGTATATACTCAGCACATCAATATAGCTTGGATTTATTCAAATATTGGGAAATTTGCTTCATCTCAAGTCTTCATTTCCAGGAAGTCATCTTTATCCTTTTTGAAATACATTCTTAGAAAACATCTACAGCAGTCATATGGAGGTGAACATATTCAAATTATCCTTCTCATCTGAATTAAGTTACATAGTGTCATCAATTCTGAAAAATTTTGGTAGGTATGTAATTTTATACTGACATGTATTTTCTCTTAGAAATTTGAAGACAACAATTCTTTGTTTTCTTGACTCCATTAGTGTGCTGAAAAATGGGTTTGTTTTTGTCCCTTTTAATTAATTCAAATTTTATTTTAGATGGTTCTACAGTATTTTCATTATTTTGCTTTTATTCTTTTCACTGTGACTTACCTTCTGATGAGTATGTCTTTGTGTTACTACAAATATTACAAATATTATAATGAAAATTATATTCTCTCTCACATTCATTCCATTTCCTTTTTAAAAAGTCAGTTACACAAGCCCACTTCTTCTATTCTCTGACTTAACCTCTTTTTCTTATTTTCTATTCATTTTTTCTCTCCATCATGGCTTCTAAGTATTCACTTAACTCTTATAATTCATAATCTCTACCAACTATGTCACTTTTTTATATTCATTTTATTCTTTATAAATATAATAATCTAATCATAGTGGGAATACATTTTATTTTGTTCATACTTTGAAATTATTCTTATTTCTTTGAACATTTTAACTATACCTATCAACTCTAAAACTTATATCAAACATTGTAACTCCATGAGATATAGTTGTATTTTAGTTATCAGTTTTGTTGTTTCCAATTACCTAAGTTTGAGCTTAATGTTACTTTGCATACTTTTAAAAGATGTGGTGTGATTATAACTGACCTCCATTAATGAGAACACTGAGGGTGATATATTTTCTTCCAGTGGGAAATTGTCTATACATTTGATAATGCTCCCATTAAAACCACCTAGGAAAAACATAAGTTAATGTATTTACTTAAGCTTTTACACATGGTTGAAATTTGAGTCATAAAATCACATGAGGGAAGACCATAATTACCAATTCAGCCAAACAATAGAAATACCATCTTCACTATTTTTTTTCTTTTTGGAAGTATTGTCTCACTCTGTCACCTTGGCTAGAGTGCCCTAACATCATCAGAGCTCACAACAACCTCAGAGTCTCTGGCTCAAATGATCCTCCGGCTTTCTGAGTAGCTGGGACTATAGGGCCCACCATAAGAACTGGCTAATTTTTCTATTTTTAGTAGAGATAGGGTATCCCTTTTCCTCAAGCTGGTCTTGAACTCCTGAGTTCAAGCAACCCACATGTCTCAGCCTCCCAAAGTGCTAGGATTATGTTCCCAGATGAAGAGGATCTGGTGGTCTGCCACTGTTGGCCAATATGCAGAAACAGGGCTAGGGCCACCAAACTTTGTCAGAAGGCTGGGATTCTGGAGAACAGTGACAGTAGATTCTCCAAGACTATTCTGACCTTCCATTTCCAACATTACAGTTTTATATATTTAAGTTCAAAGTGAAGAGCATGTTAACCTTTATCTTAAACAATAAACAGCAAAACCCATGACCCATAGTAGACAATAATCAGTATAACTCATAACCCAAAACAACATTTCAATTCAAAAGTTAATCTCCTAAATCAATCCACCTAAACTACTCAAGATAGGCATCTTTAGGGTGGGAGCTAAATTTACAAACAGTAAGAATGGGAGACAGGGGACAGTACCTAAACAGACCAGACCAGTTCTGTCATGTCTACCCTGGCCTGACAGACTCTATCTTATTCTCACTATATGTGCTTTCAATTACAGGTGTGAGCCACTGTGACCAGCCTCCACCTTCACTATTGTATATGTTTTATGAAAGAACTCTGTTCTAATGCATTTTTTCTAAAGCTGTGGAAATTTGAGCACTCTAGCCTTAGATAGCATCATCAGAGCCAACTTCCATGGCATTCATGATACTGTGACATCACATCCACCAACCAGACCTGTCACATCCTAACAGCCTATACTCCTTCATTAGCAAGCCCCACAGGCAGCAATGACTCTGGGCTATTTTTCATTTCTGCTGCCAGTGTTTCTCCAATTCTTCCCAGAAAACTTCTCTATGCAGATAAATACAATTGACATGTTTGTTTGTAATTAAAAAGCTTGTAACATTTTCTGCATTTTCTTGTCCAAAATCCTGACATCCACATTTTATCCAAAAAGCACTGGTTTTCAGAATACTGCTCATGTATACTTCTTATACATATGTAGGAAAAACATGAGCCAGTGCACTGCAGTCTCCCCAGGGAGTGGCAAGCACAGTCACAGACCTGGCTGGCTAGCAAGGCTCATACATAGGTCTTTATCCCTGGTACAGGTACCCACACGCAGAGACCTCTTTGTGAGGTTCTTTGGGTGAGGCCTTCCTCAATAACTTTTGTTGAGGTCCTTTATCTGGAAAAGGGGGGAAAACCTTGATAATTTTTTTAGTCTCTTATTCAATACTCAGCACTTTCCCACTATTTGCCCCTAACACCTTCTGCTTTATCCTCCTCCCTGCTCTTTGTTCATAAAATTGGGAGGTGGAAGGGGATCTACATCAATAGCAAGACAATGCCCCCATCTTTGCTGATTTATCTGATGCTTCTTTGGTGGTGTTTCATCTATGTTAAATAGGTTTGGACAATGGTGCCCTGACCATTCAAGTAAAAAGGATGGAACTTTTCAACAGATGGTATTGGAACATTTGGACAAACAAAAAAATAAAATTAGACCTTGGCTTCATACCATACACCAGCATTTACTCAAAATGAATCCAAGAACTAAGCATACAATGCAGAGCTATACAGCTCTTAGAAAAAAAAACTTGGAAAATTTTCATAATCATGGATTTAGAAAATGATTCTTAGACATGATGGAAAAGTGCAAAGATAAAATACATAATTTGCAGTTTATTAAAATTAAAATCTTTTTGCTTAAACAAAAATTATTAAGAAAGTAAAAAAAGGCTGGGTGCAGTGACTCAAGCCTTTATTCTTACACTCTGGGAGGTTGAATCAGGTGGATTGCTTGATCTCAGGAGTTCAAGAGCAGTCTGAGAAAGAGCAAAATTCTGGCTCTACCAAAAAATAGAACAACTAGCCAGGTTCGGTAGCACAATCCTGCAATCCCAGCTATGTGGGAGACTGAGGTAAGAGGATTGCTAAATCCCATGAGTTTGAGGTTGCTATGAGCTGTGATGCCATGCTGCTCTAGCCAGGAAAACAGAGAGAGATTCTGTCTCCAAAAAAAGGGGGGAAGAAAGCTGGGCATGGTGGCTCACCCCTGCAATCTTAGCACTCTGAGAGGCCAAGGCAGAAGGATCACTTGAGCTCAGGAGTTCAAGACCAGCCTGAATAAGAGTGAAACCCCATCTCTACTGAAAATAGAAAAAATTACCCATGTAGTCACAGTCTCTTGGGAGGCTAAGGCAGGAGGATCACTTGAGCCTAGGAGTTTGAGGTGCCTGTGAGAAAAGGCTGATGCCAGGGCACTCTAGCCTAGGAAATGGAGTGAGACTCTGTCTTTTAAAAAAATTGAAAAGACAATACACTTTTTGGGGAAAAAATGTTTGAAATCACCCAACTGTTATGGAATTTGTATCTGGAATATACAAGAAAGCTTACAAGTTAGGCGGAGGCAAGATGGCCCACTGGAACCAGCTTTCCACAGAAGCTCCTATCCAGAAGGAGAGTTAAAGGACAGAACTTTAGCAAGTAAGCTGTTGGTTCAGAGCTGAGCCAAGAGAGAAGTCTAAAGAATGCACATCAACCCTGCTGAAGCAAGCTGAAAATGGTGGACTGAAGGAACCATACAAGAAAGAGAGAGGCAGTAACCCCCAGCACAGAGCAGCAGCAGTAGCAGCAGCAGTAGCATCAGGAACAATAGGGATCACACCCCTAGGGATATTTTGGACACTCCCTGTCTCTCTGGACAACCAGAGAAAGCCAGGCATCTTCTCTGGTGACAGACACTGATGGAATATATCTGGGACAGTAATGCAGACCCCACAAGCAAAGGGTATGTCTGAGGCAGTACCAGCCTGGGCACTGGATGGAGAATTGAAGACACCTATGAACAAATGGCATACTCCCAGGGCAGGGCTGTGCCAGGACTGCTTAGTGAACCTAAGAAACACCCAGCCCTCATCCCTCAGGGGATCATAGCTGAGACAAAGGCAGGTGGGAAACCAAAAGCTGAATGTAAGCTCAAACCAGACTCACCCCAACACAGATTGCAGGGAAAACAGAAATACCAGCTCTGGGCAGTGACACATACCAGAGCTGAGTCGCAGTTTCTGTGAACTCAAATAGTGCCTGGTCCACGGGGGAATATAGCCAGGACAGAATCACAAATTCTCACAAAAATAAGTGTCAGGGGTGGAGCTGGAACTGAGTGAACCTCCCCAGCTTCCATTCACCACCCAAGGTTGTCAGGCCTCAGCTTCCCCTGTGGCATGGTGGCAGAGTGCAGAGGCCTAGCCAAGGAGACATAAGATCTCTCTGTGACTCAGGCAGGTTCAAACCCCTGGAGCATCTGCTCATTGGAGGAAACTGGGTCATAGGCCTGCAGGGTTACCAGTGAATGATGGTGACAGAGGTGCAAGGTGGGGAAGGAGGCATGAACCTTCCCAGACTAATTCATTTGCTGGGGGAGGGGGTCCTTCTGACTCCACAGAGCACCAGAATGAGTCATACTCAAGCTGCCAACAGACCCCTGCTATCTAGTTGCCAGAGATGATCTGAGCTCCCTCACTTGAGACTAGGTGCTGACTGGGACAACTGATTTGAATCTCTCGGACTGGACCAATCACCCAAGGACTGTCCAAAGTGGTAACCTGGGTGTGTGGTTGTGGGAAGGTTTGATATTCCTTTTCCAATTGTTGCCCATGGGGGGCAGGGTGACTTAATTGCTGGTATTTCTCCACACCTGAGACTCAACCCAGAGTAACTAATTTACTAGGGTAGGACAGAGACCAGCTAAAAACAAGACAGAGCCACTTAGCCCCACCACACCAAGTAAGTCCCCAGTGTTTCAGGCTGTAGCACTGGATGGGCCCTTTGCAAAACTCTAAGGGAAAAGGTACAGACACTAGTCCCAGCTCTTATGTAAAGGTCTGGTTAATCACTACTCCAGGAGCCCCCCAAACCAACTTCACCTTATCTGCTTATCTAGCCAAACGGTGTAAAATAATCATGGGGCAGAATCAGCGGAAAAACTCCAATAACATGAATAAACAGAGTAGATCAACTCCCCCAAGGAACAATGCAGTGAACAACTCTGAAGATCCTATTCATAGACAAATGGCAGAGATGCCAGAAATCAAATTCAGAGTTTGGATTGCAAAAAAGATTAATAGAATGGAGGTAAAGTTGAAATTAGAAATTCAAGGAGAATTTCAAAAGTTGTCTCAATAATTCAATGAACTTAAAGGCAAAATCACCAAAGATTTTGACCCTTTGAGACAAGAACTTGCAGTCCTCAAAGATCTGAGAAATACAGTAGAATCCCTCAGTAACAGAATGGTGCAAGCAGAAGAAAGGATTTCTGATGTTGAAGACAAAGCTTTGAATGCTCTCAAGCGCTCAAAGAGGAAGACAAATGGAGAGCAAAAATGGATCATTCTCTCAGAAAGCTTTGGGATAATTCAAAGAAAACTAATATTCACCTTATAGGAATCCCTGAAGGTGACGAAGTTACTTCACAAAGCACAGAGGCCCTTTTTCATGAGATTATGAAAGAGAACTATCCAGACATGCCAAGAGATTCTGAAACGCAGATAGCAGACAGTTTCAGAACCCCAGCATGGCTCAACCCAAATAAGACAACCACAGACACATCATAATTAACTTCACTAAAGTTAATATGAAGAAGAAAATTCTGAAAGTAGCCAGATGGAAGAAAACCATAACCTACAAGGGGAAAAATATTCGAATGACTGCAGATCTCTCTGCTGAAACCCTTCAAACTAGAAGAGGCTGATCATCAACTTTTAATCTCCTAAAACAAAATAACTTTCAAGGCTGGGTGCCTGTGGCTCAAGTGGCTAAGGCGCCAGCCACATACACCTAAGGTGGCGGGTTCAAATCCAGCCCAGACCCGCCAAACAACGACAGCTGCAACCAAAAAATAGCCAGGCATTGTGGTGGGTGCCTGTGGTCCCAGCTACTTGGGAGACTGAGGCAGGAGACTCGCTTGAGCCCAGGAGTTGGAAGCTGCTGTGAGCTGTGAAGCCATGGCACTCTACTCAGGGGGACAGCTTGAGGCTCTGTCTCAAAAAAAAAAATAAATAAATAAATAAATAACTTTCAATCCAGGATCCTGTATCCAGCTAAACTGAGTTTCATTTATGATGGAAAAATTAAACACTTTAATGACATTCACATGTTGAAGAAATTTGCCATAACTAAACCAGCTCTCCAGGATATTCTCAGACCTATCCTCCATAATGATCAGCACAATCCTCTACCACAAAAGTAAACTCACTCAGAAACTGTTGATCAAATTCCAACTTCCACAGTGATGAAAGGATTAAAAATGTCCACTAGACTTCAAAAAACTCAATACTCAAAATTCTACCAGGCTTATCAACATTCTCAATTAATATGAATGGCTTAAATTGTCCTCTAAAGAGGCACAGGTTGGCTGACTGCATACAAAAACTCAGGCCAGATATCTGCTGCATACAAGAATCTCATAAAAAAAATAAGATAGACTCAGGATGAAGGGATGGTCATCTATATTTCAGGCAAATAGAAAGCAAAAAAAAACCACAGGTATTGCAATTTTATTCACAAATATAATAGGCTTTAAATCAACAAAAGTAAAAAAAAGATAAGGATGGTCACTTCTTATTTGTTAAGGATAATAATCAATATGATGAGATTTCAATTATTAATATTTATGCACCCAACCAAAATGCACCTCAATTTATGAGAGACTGTAACAGACATGAGCAATCTGATTTCCTCCAGCACCATAATTGTTGGAGATTTTAACACTCCTTTGGTAGTGTTGGATAGATCCTCCAACAAGAAGCTAAGTAAAGAAATTTTAGATTTAAATTTATCCATCCAACATTTGGATTTAGCAGACATCTACATAACATTTCATTGTAACAAAACTGAATACACATTCTTCTCATCAGCCCACGGAACATACTCCAAAATTGATCACATCTTGGGCCACAAGTCTAACCTCAGCAAATTTAAAAGAATAGAAATTATTCATTGCATCTTCTCAGATCATCATGGAATAACAATTGAACTCAGTAACAACAGGAATCTGCATACTCCTACAAAAAAATTGAAGCTAAATAACCCTTTGCTGAATGATAGGTGGGTCAGATACAAGATTAAAAAGGAAATTACCAAATTTTTGGACCAAAATGATAATGAAGACATAAATTATCAGAACGTCTTGGATACCACAAAGGCAGTCCCTAAGAGAGAAATTTATAGCACTGCAAGCCTTCCTCAAGAGAACATAAAGAGAGGAAGTTAACAACTTAATGGGACATCTCAAACAACTGAAAAAGGAAGAACATCCCAAACCCCCCCCAAAAAAAAATTAAATGAGAAAAGAAGAATTATACAACAGATCAATAAATCAAAAAGTTGGTTTTTTGAAAAGGTCAATAAAATAAACCTTTGGCTAACATAACCAGGAAAAAAAGAGTAAAATCTCTAATTTCATCAATCAGAAATAGTAATGATAAAATAACAACAGACTCCTCAGAAATTCAAAAAATTCTTAATGAATATTACAAGAAACTTTATTCTCAGAAATATGAAAATCTGAAGGAAATTGACCAATACTTGGAAGCATGCCACCTTCCTAGACTTAGCCAGAAAGAAGTAGAAATGTTGAACATGCCTATATCCAGTTCTGAAATAGCATCAACTATACAAAATCTCCCTGAAAAGAAAAGCCTAGGACCAGATGGTTTCACATCAGATTTCTACCAAACATTTAAAGAGGAACTAGTACCTATATTACTCAACCTTTTCCAAAATATAGAAAAAGAAGAAATACTACCCAGCACATTCTATGAAGCAAAAACCACCTTGATCCCCAAACCAGGAAAAGCCCAAAAAAAAAAAAAAATTACAGGCCACTATCACTAATGAATATTGATGCAAAAATAGTCAACAAGATCCTAACAAACAGATCAAACAAATTATACACCATGACCAAGTGGGTTTTATCCCAGGGTCGCAAGTCTGGTTCAATATACGTAAATCTATAAATATAATTCATCACATAAACAAATTAAAAAACAAAGACCATATGATTCTCTCAATTGATGCATAAAAAACTGTTCATAATATCAAGCATCCATTCATGATCAGAACACTTAAGAAAATTGGTATAAAAGGGACATTTCTTAAGCCAATAGAGGCCATCTACAGTAAACCCACAGCCAATATTGTATTGAACGGAGTTAAATTGAAATCATTTCCACTCAGATCAGGAACCAGGCAAGGATTCCCACTGTCCCCACTGCTTTTTAACATTGTAAAGGAAGTCTTAGCCATTGTAACTAGGCAAGAAAAGGCAATCAAGGGTATCCATATAGGGTCAGAGGAGATCAAACTTTTACTCTTCACAGATGATATGATTGTATATCTGGAAAACACTAGGGATTATACTAAAAAACTCTTAGAAGTGATCAAGGAATACTGCAGCATCTCAGGTTACAAAATCAACACTCATAAATCTGTAGCCTTTATATATACCAAGAATAGTCAAGCTGAAGAAACAGTCAAAGACTCTATTCTGTTCACATGCCAAAGAAGATGAAATATTTGGGAATTTATCTAACAAAGGACATGAAAGATCTCTATAAAGACAATTATGAAACGCTAAGAAAAGAAATAGCTGAAGATGTTACAAATGGAAAATTATACCATGCTCATGGTTGGGAAGAATCGACATTGTTAAAATGTCCATATTACCCAAAGCAATATACAATTTTAATGCAATCTCTATTAAAGCTCAACTGTCATATTTTAAAGATCTCAAAAAAATACTTTGTTTTATATGGAATCAGAAAAAACCTTGAATACTCAAGACATTACTCAGAAATAAAAACAAAGCAGGAGGAATTATGCTACCAGACTTCAGATTATACTATAAATCAATAGTGATCAAAACAGCATGGTGCTGGCACAAAAACAGAGGGGTACATGTATGGAATAGAATAGAGAGCCAACAGATGACTCCAGCTACTTACTGTTACCTGATCTTTGACAAGCCAATTAAAAGTGTTCAGTGGGGAAAAGATTCCCTATTTAACAAATGGTGCTGGGTGAACTGTCTGGCAACCTGTAGAAGACTGAAACTGGACCCACACCTCTTACCATTAACTAAGATAGACTATCACTGAATTAAAGATTTAAACTTAAGACATGAAACTATAAAAATACTAGAAGAAAGTGTAGGGAAAACACTTGAAGAAATTGGCCTGGGCAAATACTTTATAAAGAGGACCCCCCAAGCAA
>CAUYQV010061015.1:0-38355 GCA_963574575.1 Galagoides demidoff
GATATGTATACGTGGCGCATGTCTGCTCTATGAAAAATTAGGTCAACTTAAGGAAGTGGTCAACTATTGATGTTGTATTGTAGTTTTAGTAATTTTAGTAATGTGTGTATCATATAGTTGGATCTCATTTTGTGAGCCAAATTCAAAATCCTTTTCTTTCAATAGTGAGTGGAATCCATTGACATTTATGGCTATGACTGATATGTTTTGTCTTATCTTTGTCATAATACTTAATAAAGTGTGTTATTAATACATTATGTTGGCTGTGCTTCTCTCTGAGATATGTATTCTTTGTTCTTTTTGCAAAACATTTTGGTGTGATAGGACAAAAAAAGTAGTATCTTCTCTTTACCCATCTGTTTATGGTTGAGAGATCCCTATACCAAAAGATAGATGAACAAGAGAAAAGCAGAACAAGTTTACTTACTACAAATCTTATGAGAGTCAGTGCTTTTAGAAATGAAGACCCAAAGAAACAAGGAAATCTGTATATTTTTATGGAAAGTTGTGCAAAAGTATGATTGGAAGACGAAAGGTTAATCTATGATAATAAACTGGAGGAACTTTGTCAGGCCTGTTTGATTGATTTTTTTCCTTATATCCATGAAGTTCTGGCTTCCCTCTGGATACAGGCAAGTCAGCTCATATATGACAAGAGGGTTGGGGGGTGGTGGGGTGGGGTGTGCATGGGTCTTAAAAGAGAGGGAGGAGGTGAGAGAATGATCTTCCTGGGTTTTATGGTCTGCTTCAAGGATGAAGGATAAGCGTGACCTTCCTGCTTCTGCTCTTTTGTCAAATGCCAAAGTGCCATATTTTGACCTAGCATATCCTGAACCCTATTAGGGTTTTGGAAGTTTAAAAAAAAATTACATTTTACTCTAAATGTATACTTGTAGAAAATGCTCTTAATACCTTCTTATTTGACTTTTACTCTCTGGTATATTCATTTTTGTGGGTTTCCTTTAAATTCTGTGTTTACCTTTTCCCTCATTCTCTTCTGATTTTTGTATTTACCTTTTGTATACTACCTTTGTGTACTTGTCTTCAGTCTTCATGCCCACTTTTGTTTAAATGTACGTTTAAATATTTCAAATGCTCATTTCAGCCCTTCTGCTAATGTTTTCCCGGTCATCTTTTTGGATGGATGAAGCTTATCATCTAATAATCTCCAAGTAGGACTCACAGGTGCAGAATTTCCTCAGTTGTAAACCATTATTTTCTATAGTCGTGGTAATTAAAGGGCAACTTGAATGGGTATAAATTCTGCGGTTTACTGTTTTACTCATTGAGTTTAAAAAAATGCAGTTTCATTGTTGTCTTCCTTAGAATGTCTTATGAAATTTCTAATACCAGCCTGATTTCTTTTTTTTTTTTTTAACTCTTATTTGATCTTTATGCCTATAGGCCTTGAAGATTTTTTTTAATCTTAGAAATTTAATGTTTTTCTATAGAATATGTTTTAGATTTGATTATTTTGAGTTACTTTTCCTAGATGCCCTATGGAATTTTTCATTTTGTAGATTCAAAAATTTTAAAAGTTTTTGAGAATTTGACAAATCTTTAAATTTTTTTTAGTTCTGTTTTTTCTTTCTTATTCCAATGCTGTGTTATTTTTTCTTTGCTTGTCTTCCATTTCCAGTACTTTCTCTTTGAACTTTTTCTTTGTCTCCACTTTATTATCTATTTTGATTTATAACATTTCTATAGGGTATCATATGTGATATTCACTTGAATATGAATGAAATATTTATTCAAAAACGTTCATATTCTCTCTTGGGTGTTAATTAATTTATTTTATGTGTCTGCGATAATTTTGTCTTTTTTCCTGTTGTTTTTTTTCCTGAGTTTTGTCACTTTGTTTTTATACTTTCCTGTTTTTTTGGTCCGTGTCTGTTTTTTATTTTTGATTTCTGGCTTACGGTGTTTTTTCATATCCCAAATTCTTGTGTGTGTGTATTTATTTAATCTGTAGTATTGCCTTCTAGTTTTCTTGCACTTTGTGATTGTTTTGTTGAAGAAAATTTACCTCCGTTGATATGTGTTGGCTTTCTGTCTTTTGTATAATACCTTAGTATGAATCTCTTCATTTTTTTTTTCTTTTTATTTTTATAGTATTGGGGTGTTTTATAGGATTTTTAGCTCATTGGCTCCCTCTTCTGTCAGCATAACAATGTCCACATACTTTTGTGGGTTTTTTGTTTGTTTTGCTGGCAGGGAAGGCGTGTGGTCTCCTGAGTTTTGGCTGGCTTGTCATCTTGTAGGATCCTGAATTTTCCCTTTTTGCTTCTTTCTCTTTTGACGGCATAATAGCCAAAGGGCATTTCTCCCTTCCTTTTTGTCTCATTTCTTTCCCAGAAGCTATGTTTTTCAAAAACTGTTCCTTAAGATTGTGCCTGCTTTTAAGTTCCTTCCCTGTAGTCAGTGCTCTGATCTGCTTGGATGCTTTTTCAGTATCTTGAGACTTAGGATTGACTTTGTCTTTCTTGGGATGGTTTTAGATCAACCTTAAGGTCATCATTAATTCCTTTCTTCTTTCTTTGTCATAGTTTTTCACACAGTAACTTTGCTTGCAACAGAATTAGGGATGGGGGACAGGTGGACAAGAGATCACTTGCTGGGATTAGTTTTTTCTTGTTTTTATTTATAGTTGTTTTGGATTATGGGTAATTTCTGTTTTCAAGTTATCCTAAGGAGATGCTTTTTATGTAGTTATGTGTATTCTTCTTATTGTTGTGTGTTGTTTTTGGAGGAAATATTGAGAGATGGGGATCTAAGCAGCCACCACTGTCAACCTGGGAGTTCCCAAAGCTAGAAGATCTCACAGTACATTTTTGACTATATTTCACATTATTTCATTTAATATGCACAACTCTGTGAGGTAGATAGTATTATCTCTACTTTATAGATGAAGAACTTGAATTTCAGCAAAATTAAATGACAGGGGAGGTCACACAACTAGAGAGTGGTAGGGATGCTAATCAAATCTAAAATTGTGTGATGCCAACCTCATGTTTTTTCCATCATATCATTTCCCCCAGTGCTTGAACTTAAAAAAAAAAAAAGTGACAAAGGACTGCAACCTAATACACTATCGTGATTATTATAAACTATTAGTTTATTCATTTGTTCCTTGTCCCTCTCGTTGAACTATATTCCTGTTATATTTTTAGTAGCTCTTTCTCTATTGGATGCTACTCTCTGACTTTATAGGATAGATCTTCTTTCCTATATATTTGATAATGTACTTTAAGGGCTAGTCCACAGAAAAATGATTCAACAAATGTTAATTTTTCTACTTCCCCTCAAAGCAGGCCTGCCATCATTTCCCTTTTAGGCCCACTTTCACTTATGGAAGGACCAGTGATCTTGCTTTCAAAATTCACTGCTATCCCTGCACATAATCTTGTCCTGAGGCTGTGTAAACTCCTGTTTCATGGAACTGATAGCCCCAAGTAGCAGTTGGTGAGAGGTTTGGGTCTCAAAATGAGAGGCTATTCCAAGATGTGAATGACAGGAAGCAGAGTCCAGGTTCGTGTGGTCACCCTGGCCTTTATTCACTTGGACAGCAGGCTGAATTCAAAAAAGAAGTCAGCACGTGGGTTAAGGTAAGATGGGAACATAAGGGTTTGGCACCCTCATCCCTTCTGGGGTGGACTTGTGTGTTCCTTTCTGTGTCCCTGCACTGGGTTCTATTTGGGCGGGTCCCTACATTTGCCCCTATCAGGTGGCCACAGCTTTCTGGCTGCATCCTTTCTGGAGTGAGGAGTAATATCCTCTGTAGTTTTCTTTAAAGTAATTTAATCTGCACCTTAGGGGTGCTTAGTTAACATTTTTGAAGTACCTTAATCATGAATCTACACTCCAGGGGTAGTTAGTTAACATTTGAAAGACCCTAATCAAAATTCTATACTCCAGAGGCAGTCAGTGCATCAGATGTTTCTCTCAATCTGCACCAGTGGGTGCATTAATTAGAATAAAAGAAGTAAGAAGTAAGTTTTCAAGTATTTAAGATACAAAGTTGACCAAGTTAAGTACTTGCAGAGACAAGACCTGACCAGTGGAGCATGTTACTATACAGAGGCCAAATCCAGCCTGCTTCTGCCTCATTCTCTACCCAGAGCTCATTGGATCCATACTCTGGATCCACAGAAATATTACTCTCAATTTTGAGCCAATTTTATTTTACTTTCTTAATTTATATTTTAGGTATGATTATGTGTTGAGCAGATTGGATTATCTTAAGAGTGCGAATTTGTAGTACCATTTTGATCAGAACTGTACAAATTATTTTTAAATGATATCTTCCTTATTTTTTCCTTGAGAATATTATCAGTATTCCCAGGCCAGGTCCGCATTATAGATAAGTAATTTGCTTGACACTATAGTTGTCTGATTAGGCTTGGCAGTGTTTTGGAAGGCTCCTTTTTATATGGAATTCTGTTCAATAGTGGCAGATAGTTCTCATGTTATATAATATTCTTGATTATACATGTAATTTATGTTTTATATTGAAGTCATGTTAATATATATGAACCATATATATTATGTAACATGCATTGTATAAGGAATGACTTCTACTAAGAGTTTCTAAGGCAAACACTACAATTGTTTTATACCTTAACTAAAATGTATAAATATAGATGAACTAATACAGCTTATTTAATAAAAAGTTGAAGTGTCTTACCAGGGCCCTTATCTACAGTTTGGTGACATGTGTATAGATATCACATGTGTTACTACTGTTCTTGTCCTACCAAACATACCAAGGAGGAAAGCAGCTATGGACTGGTGGTCTAGATTGGTTTCTGGACTCATTGGAGACAAAGTCAAAGTCATTTATTAAATAAAATATTTACTCACATAAAGGGATTATTCAACTTGTTTTTCTTTTGTTTTTAATGGGCCATCTATAGTATGCATTTTAAGTAGCTATAGACTGTGTAATCAGAGATGTATAGATTTAAACTACATTTAATGGAAAATTGTAGCGCTTGAAAGGACCTTAAATATCATCTAGTTAATTCTTTCCTGAGTCCTAGATTCTTCTTTTAATAAATTTTGCTTAGCCTGAACCATAGGTACAATTTATATACACTTAGCCATGCATACCTATATGTCTACATCTATATTTACTTAAAGGGGAATGTGTGTGTGTAGTAAGAAACACTTGGGGCTATAGGATTTTAGTAGAAATAATTGGTTAAAGTCTTTTAATATTTAGCAGTATCCCATCAGATGGGAAAGTCTTTAAAACCATATGAAGATCCGCACAACAAGAAAAAATATGAAAGGTAAGGGAATTGGGAAAGGAACTGTCAAGTATTTCTAATTTTCAAGTGTTTTCTTACATACTGAGTACATTTTCTAGCAATGTAGATACAGGGAATGATTTGGGTTTGGCGTTTAGAAGTCTGTATATTTTGTTGTAATTATGGTGTGAGGCCTTACCGAATTTCAGTTAAATTATTTTTGTCTGTGGCTTTTTCCATAAAGCACCAATAATTCTATTTGACCTGATAGGGTTTTTGTGATTATTAGACTAGTCATAGTTGATTCTATTATCCTTTTAAATTGCCTTTTAATTTTCAGCTGCTGTAAGTGAAATAGATCATGTAAATTAATTAACATTGGATCTGTTCAATGTTTATGCTCTAGGAGATTTTGGGAGACAAACAGAATGATAAGGTTCTAAACAAATGTGCCATTTTGGGTTGTGGCATTTTATTATACATAACTTACCTCGCTTACTGGTTGTTTTTTAATGGGCTATCTATCATCTTAGTGTGCATGTAAGTGGCTCATCTCAGCCCTTATTGATTTTGACTCCATCTACCTCATCACCGTGAGTTACTCTTGTGACAGGTAGTGCAGTGTTCAGGTGTTCCCTTTGTGTGTGTCATGTTTGTGACTTACATGTGCCCTTTTGTGACGAGCGTTTTGTTTCAGCTGAATTTCTATTCCATTTTTTCCTACCTGAAGCTTTGTTTATACTTTTGCTTATTTCTCCCTTCTAATGTGCTGACTTTAGATGCTCCCGGGGCTGCTAAGATCTTTTCTGCCCTTGCTGTGGGGTTCCTTTTGCTGCATGGAGCACTTCTGTGGCTTGAGGTGTCTAGCTTATGTATAAAACAAAACCAGTAAGCACATTGTCTGCTTTTGGAGTGTTACATTTCCAAGTTTGATGGCTTCTTTTGATTTGCCTCAGAATTTCCTATCATCTTTAGAGGCTGAGACTTCTTGGTTTTACTCCCTAGTTTTACTAGTATTTTAAAATGTATATTTGTTGACACTCTATCATCAAATGCCTTCCATGTTACAAAGAGAACCACGTGAATCTGATCATAATAATCCTTTTCTCTCCTCATGGATTTCAGGCTTTTTTAACATAGCATTGATGACTATAAATTTCTCCTTTATCAATGCTTCTGCCACATCTCCTAAATTTTGCTATGCTGTGTTTTCATTGTCATTTGTCTCTAAGTAATTTTTTCATTTCCTTTGTAATTTCTTCTTTGATCCATTGGTTTTTAAAGGGTGTTTTAATTTCTACCAAATTTGTATGTTTTCCAGTTTTATTTCTGGAATTAATGTCTTTGTCCACGTTTGGTTAGAGAAGATGCTTCGTATGATATCTGTTTTAACCTATGCCATGTTATGGCATAACATGGTCTATCCTGGAAAATGTCCCATGTACACTTGAGAAGAGTGTGTATGCCTTGTTGTGGGGTAGAGTGTTCTGTGTATGTCTGAAGATTTCATTGGTTTACTGTTTCCTTACTTATTTTATGTCTTGTTGTTCTGACCATTATTGAAATTGGAGTATTGGAGAACTATTTCTCCCTTCAGTTGTGTCAGGTTTGGCTTTATATATTTTGATAATCTCTCTGTTAAGCTTTTATAATTATTATATCTTTTTGCTATTTTGAGCCTTTTATTACTATATAATGTTCTTCTTTGTCTCTTGTAACCTTCTTTGATTTAAAGTCTGTTTTGATATTTGGATTGCCTCTCCTGCTGTCTTTTTCCTACTGTTTGCATGGAATATCTCTTTCCAGGCTTCAACTTTAAGCCTATTTGTGCTTTTGTAGACAGCATATAGTTGGATTGTGATTTTTTAATCTGCCTTTTGACTGGAAAGTTTGATCCATTTACATTTAAAGTAAATACTGATAAGGAGAGACTTCGTTCATTTTGCTATTTGTCTTCTATGCACCTTACAGGTGTTGTGTCCCTCCTGTGCTGCATTCCTGTATTGTTTTGTGTTGCATTGATTTATTTTAGTGAAACATTTAAATTCCTTCTCATTTCCTGTGGTTATACATACTATAGCAATATTGTTAGTGGTTACCATGAAGATTACATTTGCAATTCCAAAGTTATTATCACTAACTTGAATCTATGCCAGCTTAATTTCAATAACATGAAAACTCTGCTCCTTTAAAAGCTATGTCCCCACCGCTTTTAGTTGTTTGATGTCACAGAATTATAACTTTATATATTGTGTGCTCTCAAACATAAACAAAGTATTCCTTTAAGTGGATTAGCCTCTTCAATAATATAGAAAACAAAGTGTGGATTTAAAATCTAAAGTTATATCAATACCAGCTTTTAGGCTAGTTAGCTGTGTTTTAAAAATATTTGTCTTCAAATCATGTAGAAAACAAAAAGTACTGTTAGAAACCATCCTTACAGTACTACTGGCTTTTATAATTGCCTAGGAATTTACATTTATTGAGATCTTTATTTCTTCACATAGGTTTTAATTATCCTCTAGGGCCCTTGCATTTTAACCTAGAAGATTTTCTTGAGCATTTCTTTCAGGGAAGGGTTGGAGGTAATGAACTCCCTTAGCTTTGTTTATCTATGAGAATGTCTTAATTTTTCCCTCACTTTTGAGGGACAGTTTTTCTGGATGGAAGATTCCTCATTAATAGCTTTTTTTTTTTTGGATGTTGAATTAGCCCACTGCCTTCTTTTTATTTATTTATTTATTTTTTATTAGATCATAATTGTGTACATTAATTCTATCATAGGATACAGTGTGTTGCTTCTATATGTAGTTTGGAAAACTCTCATCCAACTGGCTAACATAGCCATCATGTCTTTCTCGTAATTGTTGTGTTAAGGCATTTATATTCAACCTTTAGACAGATTCACATGTACCCTAATAGGATAAATTATAGGCATGATCCTCACAATATCATTCTCTTCACCTATCCCCTTTCCCCGTCATTGTATGGTAAATCATATTTTGTGACTTGCTTTTGGATTAAATTTTTTTTCAGTTTTTTTTCTCATTGATATATAAAAACTTATTTCACTGTTTTTAATTTCTGTGACACATTCCATTGAATAAATATACCTTAATTTATTATCCTATTAATGGATGTTTAGGTCACCATCATTTTTTTTATTCTTATAAACAGTGCTTTATGGAATACAGTTCTTCATAATTCCTGAGGCACACTTCATGAAAGTTTTTTTTTTTTCTTTCTTTCTTTCTTTTTTTTTTTTTTGAGACAGTCTTACTCTATTAGACAGGCTAGGGTGCTATCTCACTCTGTTAGCCAGGCTAGAGCCTCCTGCTTCAGCCTCCTCAGTAGCTGGGACTTCAGGCACTCACCACAACACGTAGCTAATTATTTCTCTTTTTGGTAGAAAGAGGACCTCACTGTTGCTCAGGCTAGTCTTGAACTCCTCAGCTCAATCTCTTCTCCCACCTTCACCTCCCAGAGTGCTAGGATTACAGGCATGAGCCACCACACCTGGCCTTGGAAATATTTCTTGAAAGTATATATTTGGAATGCTGAGTTATAAACTAAATATATTGTTACTATATATCACTAAATCATTCTTCAGAGTGTGTCGATTCACAATCCTACAGGCAGTCTGTGAGAATTCTTATCTTCCCATAGGAATTCTTATATTGACAGACTTTTTAATTTTGGCCAACCTGATGGAGATGGAATGGTAACTAATCATTTTTCAATTTGCATTTCACTAGCAAGATTGTGTGTCTTTTCATCATTAAATCACCATTTAGGACTTACATGAATTTCTTTAACAATGACAACAAAAAAAAACACTAAACAGTTGAAGTCTCTTGCTCATTCAATGTCAGTATGTGCTCCCTGCCAAGCACCATTTGGGCCTCTGGAGATCCAGCAGGAAACAAAACAAAATTTCATAAGAAATTTTTTAAAAAAATAACAGGATGTTAAAGATCTTCTCAGTCTCAGTTTTAACTGGAGTCCCAGAGGCCAACAAAAAGACAGTAAGGGCCAAGTTCCTTTGCAGCCTACAGCCAGATGCTAGACGTTCCTGGGCACGACTTGCTAAGAGATGGAAGCCACTGCCAGCACGAGCAGCCACCTATGTGCCACCTATGAAAGGAAGCCTCTCAGAGAAACATGCCTCAGGAAAGGTTGTTCATATGCACTCTGGTGTGTACATGAAGCTGGGCGCTATGGGAACAGATGCCATTGCTCAAGCAGAACGTGTATGAGAATGGAAAGAGAAGAAGGTGGAGTCCAAAGCCTTCTCAAACCAGTGCTGACCGGGGGAGCAGAGGTATGTGAGCCCGCAAAAGAAGAAGTGGGAAAGGAAATAAAAGACAGTGGTGTCATAGAAACCAAGAAAAGAACAGGGGTGAAAGCCACAGTTTTTACCATCATTCTAACCCAAGCCTAAATCCTGGCTTAACCTTTAACTAGCTGTATAATTAGGTTCACTTTCCCAAATCTAGATTTATTTATCTTTAAATGTGATTAATAATGCATGTCTTGTGTGTTTTTTTTAAGTCTTAGATGATATAGGAAAGTACTTTACAGTAAATTCTAAAAAAATTTTGAGTTGGAAATAATTAAATGTATCAAATGTACTAGAAATTCCAAATTTGAGTTGGAAATAATTAAATGTATGTATCAAATGTACTAGAACAGGAGTTGGCAAACTTTTTCTGTAAGAATTTTAGGCATTGAGGATTGTATAGTCTACATCCTAACTATTCAACTCCGCCATAGCTGTGTGAAAGCAACTATAGACCATATGGATGGCTGTGTTTGAATAAAACTTTATTTACAAAAACAGGTGGCACATGGATTAGGCCCCCCCGGGATACAGATTGCCAACCCCTGAACTAGAAACTATGTTTAATCATAGCCTTTAAGTTACAGTGTTTTAGTTCCAGTAACATAGAGACTAAACTTTGTTTCCTGTATCTGGAACTTAGGAGGTCATCTCTATTAATAAACTTTGCAGGATCAGTTGCTGGATACTGCTAAGTACAGAAACCTGATCTAAGCTTGGGCAAATGAAAGAGAAGTAAGGATGGACACAGGAAGAGTAGATCCTTATTTCAAGAAACTTGACTTTGAATGGAAGGAGAATATATAATCAAGAAGGGGTAGCGGGGTCAAAGAGCATATATTTCATGTTTTACTTTTTTTTTTTTTGACTTTATTTTCACCTGTGGGCTACTTGAACATATTTATGGGCTACCAGAAAGAAGCCAGTAAAGACAGCAAGAATAAAAATACAAGAAAAAGACATTTAAATAAATCAGAAACAAAACCCATGAAATAAGGTGTGATCTGGCCTTTTTAGCAGAACACTATGGGGACAACACGTAGCAGAAAGAGAATACTATCACTTGCAGACTTAGAGAAACTTTATTAGCCTTAAGATAGTAACTGGTAACATGGAAACACAATATGAAGCACCTAGCACTCCCCAATAAAGAGTCCTAGCTTGGAAAAGGTTGAGCTCCTCTCTACGTTGCATTATCTTCCCAGTCAGTATCCCTGTTACCACAACATCTCTAAATATAATAACTAGTAGATTATTATGAAAGGCAGAGTAATTTTGTTGATTCACTAATTTCTAAAACAAATATTCACTGAGCACCCACTCTTCTATACTCATAAAGATGATACAGTGGTAACAACGTTCCTGCATTCATAGGACTTACATTCTATGACTTTTACCTCCAATTTGGAGACATTTGTCTTCAGAAGTCTCATCTAGTGATCTTTTTGTTCTTTTTCACAACTTAGTGTACAGCATTCATTCATTATTAGCACATCAACAAAGGAATCTGAGTGTCCTTGACATCTTGACATTGAGAGTAATAATTAGATTTCTACACATCCTCTCCAATGCCCACCAATAGATAAAATGTATATAAGAATGAAAGTAATTCCACAGGTCCTATAAAGGAAAGGAAAAGATCCCAGTTCTGCGACTACACAGATATTATAGAAAAAAATGAAAGTCCACTGTATCAATAATTTTTTTCTAGAGCCTGTCCTAAGTGTTTTAGATTTACTATCTTATTTAATACACATGTAAACTCTGAGGTTTTAGTCATAAGGCAGTGGAGTCTAGGAAAGATTAGGAAAACTCTAGTAAGGGGAAGAGTCTATACAGCAGCAATGATTGAAAGTATTGAGATCAAGTCATAAACGCAGCATTTCTTTTGGGGTAGCTCACTGGGTAGATGCTTCTTTTAGAGGCCCTTGGTAGGAGTATTAAAGAGGAAGCTGACCTAATTTTGCAAAGAAAAGTTTTTTATAGAAACATTGCATATTCTAATTTGTAAAATGACCTTTTGGAAAAGGTCAATCACAGATGTGATTTTGGAACAATAGACAACAATTCCCAAGCGAGGAAAAAAATAGGTTCTTAGAGTGAAAAATAATCCTCCTGGATCGAATTTATTATGCCCCTACACATCTTGCTAGATGTGCCAAAAAATGTAAGGCCTTGCCTCTTCTTTATATGGGTCATTTTTCAGGATTGTGGCAAGAACCCTTGAGGAATGAGTTAAAATTTCCCTCCAGGACCAAGAGCATATTTAGTAGAGTTGCTTACTGCTTGCTATAAAAGTGGTCAGTCACCAAAGCTCAGTGTTCTTTTCTTTTAACATACTCTAGTGTGAATGCAGGTTTCTCTGGGCCCTCTCCCCTGCCTTCTGGGCAATGTAGGGCCAAGAAAAGCCAACACAGAGATTGTGGTAATAATGCTGCTTTACTATCTTCTGGGTAACAGAAATCTTCTGACTCTGAGCCATGAATCTCATGTCTTCCTTCTCCCATCATCCAAAATTTATTAACTTTTATGGTGAAATCAAATTACAGACCTGGTGAGAATTAGAGAGTTATATACTTTTTTTTTTTTTTTGGAGACAGAGCCTCAAGCTGTCCCCCTGGGTAGAATGCTGTGACATAACAGCTCACAGCAACCTCCAACTCCTGGGCTCAAGCGAGTCTCCTGCCTCAGCCTCCCAAGTAGCTGGGACCACAGGCACCCACCACAGCGCCGCCTATTTTTTGTTTGCAGCCGACATTGTTGTTTGGCGGGCCTGACTGGATTCCAGCCCATCACCTTAGGTGTATATGGCTGGCGCCTTAGCCACTTGAGCCACAGGCGCTGAGCCTATATACTTTTTTAAATTAAATCATAGCTGTGTACATTAATGCAACCATGGGGTACAATGTGCTGGTTTTATATACAATTTAAAATATTTACATCAAACTGGTTAACATAACCTTCATGGCATTTCCTTAGTTATGATTTATACACTCTTAAAAAGAATTTGTTCAAGGATGTCCTGGTGTAGGATATTAGGAAGACAGCAAAGACTAGAGGGGGTAAAGGGTATAGGACATTGAGCAATAAATAAAAGTATTTGAGGGGTTGTTTCACATCATAAGTGGCTATACACCTCTATGAGGTTGGACATGAACTCATCCTAGAAAAAGTGCTATTCATTGCTGGATGTCACTATGGCTGCCTTCGAGGTACTCCCCTGGGGAAGCCAGGCATCAACACCAGTGCCTAATCCACCCCTCAAGCCAGTTTAGGAACTCTTTCTGGAATGGCCATCAAAGCTCTCGTCATACAAAGTCTAACAACTAAGTTTGCAAACTAATCCTAGAAAAAGTGGTTTATACCTTGTTACTAAATATTACTATGGTCACCTTCAAAGTAGGGGTCACCTTCGCCCCTTGGCCATCTGGTGACTGTAGCGGCATTCAGTAATGAGGAAGGTAGCACTTTTTCTGGAATGAATTGAACTTAATTGTCCGGCCTTCTACATACACTTATTAGGGAGACAGGACTCTGAATTGGTTTGGAAAAGGAAAGGACAGCGTTTCTTTTCTAACTCTATTAACCTCACCTTTAGATACGTATAAGTCATTCTAAGGGATAATGAATAGTAACATGGCAGATAGGCAATAATCTGTACCTATGACCCAAACCATCAGATGGCGTCCTTAACTGTCAAGGTGGATGAAGCGTGTTCCATTTGGGGGGCAATGGCATTAGCTACACATTAAGCTTTTTTTATTCTTCTCAATGTATCTTCAGACCAAAGTCTGTAACAGTCACTTTTCCCTATCCTCTAGAGGATAGGAAATCTAAGGTAAAAAATGTTCAAATGAAAAAAGAGTAAGTTAGTAGGGCAGCGGTGTGGAAGGCGGCTGGTGAGGGAGACAGCACCAGGTAGTGTGCAGCTATCGTGTATGATATTGCCTCCTTCTGCTGTGGTCTCCTTGATGGGTTGGCTAACTCATCAAATGTCAGGAAGGCAGAATGCACATTCCACAGCCCTGCAAAGCTGCAGCTTTTCGGAAAGGTGAGCCACAGGACAGTTTTATGCTGAACTGATGTCATTAGATTCTAGAGTCTTCTGTCACCACATTCCGTGTTATTGCCATGTTAATTCCATACGCAACGTAAAGCATTCAGTCTGCTGACCTGTTCCACCTACCCAGGGCATTTTTATGGCTTAAGGATGATGGTGTAAAAGGGAAGGGCAAGATTTACTTTGGATTACATTCAGTATGGGGAAATGTTTAAGGTGAGCTTTGGAAAAAAAAAATACACTTCGTCATGTGTTTCACATGCTAAAAGGACACTGAAAATATTCAGAAGCTAAGCTTTAGTGCTTCCTGTGGTTTCCCACAGTAATTGATACCTGGAATGTCTGGACATGTAGCTGAAACGTTCTCCCCACAGAGGTTAATGGGTAATATTTTAAAATGCAATTAGTCAACAGGGTATAAGTTTATCCTACTGAACTCCTTCAAATACGGTAGTTATATAGTCTCATATGGATACTGTGATTTATTTTTAAAACCGGAAGTTCTGTTTTTTCCTTCAGGAATCCTTTAGTTCTGGTGTCCAGATATTTCCCCTAACCTTTCCTTCTTTCTATTTCCCAGTTCTTTCAGTTTCTCTCCCCAGGTTTAGTAGAGTGGGCAGCTCTGGTGTAGGTAGAGATTATCTTTTAGGCTCATGCAGTCTTTTGGGTGTGGCCGTCCACTGTTTTTCTTGTCCCCTGTTGGTTTCATATTGGTAAGGTGGCTATTATTCTTCAGGAGGCTTGGCAGTTCTCCAGCCTGCTCCCGATTTTTTTCCTCATTTGACCCTTTTTTCGCTCTAGCTGCTGTAAAGAGGACCAGAGCTCCCAAGCATATTGTCCTGAAAATCAAGTTACTTCAGACCCCCAGGATCATGGAGCCTCTTCTATTTCACGATCGAGTAGATATCGTGATCTTAAAACACCTCCCTCCTCTGCAATGCATAAAGTCAGTTTACCCAGAGGACGTGAAAGGTCTTTGCTTCCACCAAGTTCATCTTCTCATGAAAGAAGAAAAAGCTCTCTATTCGTTAGATTTCGGAACAGTCCTTCCCTTTACCGGCAACAAAGTAGAGCAAACTTTGAGTCTGAAGAAGACCTCAGCTGCGCTGATGTAAAATCTTCCTCAACCCGTTTTGGTGGCTTTAAACGCCGAAGTCGTTTCTCCACCCGTGAACTGAGCGTCATTTCCTGTTACAGGAGTTCCGTTTGTTTTGATTTTCAGTCAGATCTGAACTCATTTAACCTTAATGAAGTCGAACTCTTTTCCAAAAACCCAAGACGTAGTGATGCTGACAGACACATGAGCTTCTGTTCTCCTGTGTATAGCACTAAACGTGATGATAGTGCAACAAGATCTACTTCTTCAGCTGGTCAGAGCCCTTTGGGTGGAAACTTCTCCGAACTCAGTATAGGAACCTTCCTTTCTACCAGAACTGAGGTTTCCTCTACCCAGCAACAAATTGCCACGGATCTTCCACAGAATGGCCAATTGAGTAAAGATAGGAAGGATTACCTTCGTTCTGGTTCTCGAAGTCACAGCACAAAGCACTCTCCAGCTCCGACTGGACAGCGTCCTTCTCAGTAGGTAGCTCCCCCCTGTCCTCCATCATGCCGGATTATCTTCATCTCCTAAAGATGCTGGTAGCCTTAGCCCGTCTCAAAGGGAGGTTACCTCAGGCTCCTTTAAAGGTGAATCCTTTGTTGTCTCAGCTCAGGATGAAGACATATCTTCACCTATTGAATTGCCTTTAATCAGGTCGCCTCAGATGTTTTACCACTCATAGAAGGGCAGCTCAAACCCAGACATTTTCCCACCGATCACCTCCATAGTCTGTAGAAGTCATTGGCTCACTTCTTGTATAACTCCCTTCTGCTCAATTAGCGTCTCTGCATTTTCTGAAATCCTATGTTGCTGTATAAATTTAATTTTAATTGTGGCATCTTTGAAAGGTAGTTTATCACCAGTTTTGGAATACGGAAGTCAGAGATGATTTCATCTGTTTCTAGGTTTTTTCTTTTTTTTTTTAATTTTTCAGAGTTACAGCTTAAAGATTGGCTAGTTTCCAAATTTGTGAGTGACCATTGTAATGCTTCTCTGGTCTGAAAATAACATTGAGCTTTGATGTTCAGGTCTTCTAAATGTAATACATCCTTTGAGAATTTAGTGCCTTCTTTCATCTTACTGTGATCATTAGAGATAGTATTCTTGCATAATATATAGAGCTATATTCATCAGTTCACACATTTTCATTTATATCAGCCTTGCTAGCTGTATTTCTGATGTCAGACATTTGTATCAGCCTTGCTAGCTATATTTCTGATACCACTGACATATGATGATTTTATTAACACAAGAATCAAATTATAAGTTAAAAAATATTATAGTAGAAATATGTAAAATGGTTAGAAACCAGATATTTTAATTAACCTGAATATGCATTTGTGTCTACACCAATCTGGAAATTCAGGGAGCTCTGAAATCAGAGGTAAAAAGTACGTATATTAGTCTCTAAAAATTTTATTTTTAGGAGTGACTATTTTTTGAAATTTTCCCATTCAATAAAGCTTACAAACATACTTATCAAAGTAACTTCTGACTAGAAAATTTGCATAGACAATTAAAAACACCTAGGTTGGAATACAATTAGACTTATTAAAGGAAAGGAATTTGCATTATTTTAAATTATTTGCTAAGTAAAATGTCCTCCAAGTCTCTACCATTGATTGGGCTAAGATGTTATTTTTACTTTTGTAATTTTTTCTTCCTCTTAGCATGTATCTTTTAAAAAAATTCTTTTGATTGCAGTATTTTTAGTTGTGATGAAATACACATAACATTTACCATCATAACTGTAACCATTTTCTAGCATAGAATTAAGTGGCATCAATTACATTCACATTGTTGTATAGCCATCGCCACCATCAATCTCCACAACTCTTTTCACCCTGCAAAACTGAAATTCTCCACCCATTAAAAAATAACTCCCCATCCCTCTCTCCTCCTAGCCCTTGTCAGCCCTTATTTTACTTCCATCTATCATTTTATATACTCTAAGTACCTCATGTAAGTGGAATTGTATAGTATCTATTTGTTACTGATTTTACTTATCCTAATATATGTCTAACATCCTTAAGATTCATCCATGTTGTAGCATATGTCAAAATGCCTTTCCTTTTAAAGGCTAAGTAATATTGCATTGTCTGTTGTATATATCATATTTTCCTTATTCACTTAGACATCAGTTGACCATTTGGGTTGCCTCCACATTTTACTCTTCGGAATAATAATTGCTGTGAACATGTCTCTTGAAGGCTCTGCTTTCAGAATTGCTGGATCATACAGTATTTCCATTTTTAATTTTTTGAAGAACTACCTTGTTGTTTTTTCATAGTGGCTGCACTATTTTACATTCCCACCCAGAGTGCACAAGGATTTTGACAGAGCTTGTTATTTTGTTTTGTTGTAGTAACCATCTATAGTAGTACATCTTATTGGGTATAAGGTGGTATCTCATTGTGGTTTGAGATTGAGCATATATTTGTATATCTTTTTTGGAGAAATGTTTATTCAGGTCTTTTGCCCATTTTTAAATTAGATTGTTTGGGGTTTTTTGTTGTTGTTATTGTTGAGTTGTAGGCATTCTTCATATAGTCTGGATATTAACTCCTTATCAGAGATATAATTTGCAAATATTTTCTCCCAGTGTATGAATTCCTTTTTTACCGTGGTGATTGTGCCATTTGATGCACAGAAATTTTAGATCTTGATATTGTTCAATTCATCTGTTTTTTTATTTTATTCCCTATACTTTTGATCCCAGGTCTAAGAAATTATTGCCAAATCCAGTGTCATAAAGCTTTGCTGTAGGTTTTCTTCTAAGAGTTTTATAGTTTTGGCTTTTACATGTAGGTCTTTGATGCATTTTTGAGTTAATTTTTGTGCACAGTGTTAAGTAAGGGTTCAACATCATTCTTTTGCATGTGGTTGTCCATTTTCCCAACATTATTTTTGGAAGAGTCTATACTTTCTCCATTGAATGGTCTTGGAACTCTTGTCAAAAATCATGTAGCCATATATGTGTGAGTTTACTTCTGGGATCTCTATTCTATTCCCTTAGTCTATACATCCATCTTTATGCTGCTGTTTTGATTACTATTGCTTCATAGTAAGTTTGAAGTCAGGAAGTGAGACCTCCAATTTTGCATTTTTTTTCAAGATTGTTTCAGCTATTTGGGTTTACTTAGAATTCCAAATGAATTTGAGGATAGATTTTTCTATTTCTACAGAAAAAAGCCATTGAGATTTTGAGAAGGACTACATTGAAGCTGTAAATCACTTTGAGTGGTATTACCATCTTAACAATATTAAACCTTCAAATCCGTGAGCATGGGATGTCTTTCCATCTGTGTCTTCAAATTCTTTCATCAGTGTTTTGTGGTTTTAAGTGTATAAGTCTTTCACTTCACTAGTTAAATTTACTCCAAAGTATGTTATTCTTTTTTGTACTAAAAATAGAATTACTTTCATAATTTCCTTTAGATATCTCGTTATTAGTGCATAGATATACAACTTATTTTTTGCATGTTGATTCTGCAGCTTTGCTGAATTTGTTATTAATTCTTAGTTTTTCTCTGTGAAATAGAGTTTCCTTCCTACATATAAGATTGTGGTTTTTGTGAACAAAAAATAATTTGCTTCTCTTTTTCCAATTTGGATGAGTTTTATTTTTTCACCTTGCTTTTACTCTGCCTAGGACTTTACTATATTGAGTAGAAATGGTGAACATAGACACCCTTGTCTTGTTCTCAATTTTAGAGGAAGCTTTAGTCTTTCACCATTGTGTATATGATATTAGCTGTGGGCTTCTCATATGTGGACTTTATTATGTTGAAGCAGTTTCCCTTTTTTTATAGTTTTTTGGGCATTTTAATCATAAAGGGGTACATGAGCCACTATGCCTGAGTAAAAAGTCTACTCCCTTACAGCTGCACCCCCCATTCATGTTGTTGATGTCACAAATTATACCTTCATATATTGTAACCATTAATATAGACTCATAATTAGATTTATGCTTTCTCTTTTAAGTCCTATAAAAGACTAAAAAGTGGAGTTATATACCAAAATTACATTAAATGTACTTTTCCATTTATTTACTTTTATCAGAGCATTTTTATATTTTCACGTGCCTTCAATTGTTGTCAAAATCTTTTTGTTTCAACTGGAAGGACTTGTTTAGCGATTCTTATAGGTCAGAGCTAGTGAAAATAACCTCTTTCAGCTTTTGTTTATTCAGAAATATTTAAATTTTTTCTCATGTTTGAAGGATAATTGTGATGATTATAGATTCTCAATTGACAGTTTTTCTTTCATCACTTCAGATACATATGTTCTCCCACAGCCTTCTGGCCTGTAAGATTTCGGCTGAGAAATCTGCTTACAGTCTTATTGAGGATTTCTTAAAGGTGATGGGTTACTTTTGCTGCTTTTGAGATTGTCTTTGTCTTTACCTTTCAACAGTTCCAGCACGATGTGGATCTCTGGGTATGGATCTCTTTGGGTTTATCCTGCTTAGAGTTTGTTAAGTTTCTTGCATTTGTGGTTTTTCATCTCAAAGTGGGGTTTTGGCCATTATTTCTTCAAATATTCTCATGCCACTTTCTCTCTCTCTTCTTCTTCAGTAACCCTAATATATGTGTATGCATGTGCTTCATAGTGTCCCATAAGTCCTATAGTTCCTGTTCCCTTTTCTTCATCCTTTGTTCCTTTCATTCCTCAGACTTGATATTTTCATATGACTTATCTCCAGGTTTGTCTATTCTTTTTTTCTGCCTGTTCAGGTTTTCTGTTGTTTCCCTTCAGAGAATTTTTCAATTCAGTTATTGTATTTTGTAGCCCCACAATTTATGTTTGATTCTTTTTATAATGTCTTTGTTGATATTCTTATTGCGTTCATATATTGTTTCCATGAGTTTTAGTTTTTCTTTGTGTTTTCCTTTAACTTTATCAGCATATTTAAAACTATTGTTTGAAAATCGTTGACAAGTTAATCCTAAATCTTTGTTTCTTTAGGGTCAATTTCTGGGATTTTGGGATTTTTTGTTTTGTTTTTCTTATTGAATGGACCATCTTTCCCTGTTTCTTTGTATGCCTTTGACTTTTGTTGAAAATCGCAAACTTAAAACAACAGCTACTTTTCCTAGTCTTTATCGATTGCCTTCATGTGGAAGAAGACCCTTAGTAATCAGCCCAGCATGAAAGAATGCATTTTTTTCTGGATATTTGTGTATATGTGCATGCTTTTTTCCCAATTCCCCCTCCCCATATACATGGCTGCTTTTAAAGATGTTAATTTCCCTAAGGAATTTAACAGCTGCTGCTTCTTGGAGCCATAGGTATTCTGTATTCCTCTTTCCATAGTCTCTTACAGCTAGGTATCTATAGGTATATAGTCCCTGTAATTCTTTTGTACCATCGTACCCATTACAGCTTTCAGCACCCTCCAACCTAAAGTCAAAACTATGCCTTCATTTCCATCTGAGCTCTGAATCAAGCAAGACAGAGAGTATTCTCTTTCAGGCCAGAGCATTGCAAAAAAGTTCCAATCTTGTCCTTTTGTCCTGAGGGTAGAAATATGAATCAGGTATTTTCCTCCTATCCAAGCTATGCCAGAGAAGAGGTGAAGCATGGATGAGCAAAAACACAATGAAATTTTGTACCATTTTGAGTGTGGCTTTTTCATGATTGGACATTTACTTAATTGTTGCAGATCTTTAACTAGCTTCTAGATGTCCCACAAAGATAGTTTTGTAAGTAATTTGCCATTCCGTTGGTTTTTCCATGAGAAATGAGGGCCTATTCCAACACAAATCACCATTGATATACCTCTGTAATTACTCTGCTTTATTTTCATAGTAAATAATATACTTTTCTCTCTGAGTATGCCTTCAGAGATGCTATTGTTGCCATTGAAACAAATAGCTGATGATGCAGAATTGAAAAAATTGGAAAAATGACATTGTTTTTATTAATGTTGGGAGTAGAAAATAGGATTAGAAAAGAACATGAGGAAAAAGGCTGTTGGAAAATTCCAGGTTTCTCATTAGAAAATCTAAGAAATGCCCTTTTGTGGGGGAAGGGGAGAAGGAGTACAAATCTAATTTCTAACGAAAAGTTGGTAGGTATACATGTTGTCAAATTTTCCCAGTAATATTAATATTTGTATGTGTTCTTCTGCTTAAATTGGATTTCAGAACTTTCTGAGTTCTGAGAAATACCCAGTTATAAACAGAAAATCCCTGTCCAAAGTAGGAAAGCAATTTCCCACTCTTGGGTTCCTTTAATGTGGGAAAAGGACTACCCTACATGTTAACTTGTGTTTTTTTGGCCAATTGGCCTGTTTCTATGCCAATACCATATTGACTTAATTTCTGTAGCTTTATCCTTTATGCATTAGTCCTGATAGCTGTTCTGGATAAGATGTGTTGGCTCTTCTTACACTTGCCCTTCCATATTAATTTTAAGGTTGAGTTTCATAGGAAAATCCTATTGGAATTTCCTTAAAATTGCATTATAAATATAGATTAGTTTGGGGCCATATGAAATTGTTTTAAAACTGAGTTTCTTATCCATGAATATCTTTTTTCATGGTAACCTTTAATATTCTCAGATGATATTTTGCAATTTTCTCCAGAAAAGTCATTTAAAAACTTCTTTGAAATTTTTTCCATTGGTACTTTATATTTTCCTACTATTATAAATGCTATATTTTATAAAATTGTTACTTCCTAGTTTGTTTTAGAGCATAAGAACACAAATGATTTTGTAGAATTTATCATAAATCTTAATTAGTTCTTTAAATATCTCTATTCTGTTGAACAATCTTCAAATAATGGCTTTCTGTTTCTGTCTGGTGATTCTAATTTATATTTATTGCTCTTTTAGTATTGTGCCAATAGGACCTTTAGTACAATTTTGAATAGAAACAGCAATATTGGATTTCTTTCTCTATTCCTGATTTTAAAGAAAATGCTTCACACTCATCACTGAGGGTGAAATGTATTATAGTTTTTAGTATATAACATTTATCAGGTTCGAAAGTCTTCTCTATTTCTTGTTTAAGAGTTCGGCATTTTTTTTTTGTTCTGAAGTGGTATTGGGTTTTACTGAGGAAAAATGTTTTTGGCAACTTCGAAACTGATTGCATAGTTCTTTTTGTTTTATCTGTTGTTCTAAAGAAGTTTCCTAACCTTAAATCGTGGTTTTAATTCTTGGGTATGAACCCAATTTGGTTATGATACAGCCTTTTATATTTGTTGTAATTCCTTGGTCGATACGTTATTGAGAATTTTAGAATCTATGATTATGTTTGAGATTGGCCTACAGTTTTTATTTCTTATAATATTCATGTTTGGTTTTGATATTAGTTATACTAGCTTTATAAAATAAACTGAAGGTTGTTCCCTATTTAAATAATTTATTAGAAAAAAATTAAAAAGTCTAAATGGGGGAGATTTGGTAGAATTCACTATAAAACTATTCTGTGTGTATGCATGGGAAAGACAGTAAGAGAAAGAGGAAGGGAAAAGGATAAGGACATATAATTTCAATTTAGTTTATTTAATGGTTATAGGAACATTTAAATTATGTTTTTACAAAGAATAACAACTTCATTGAGTTATTGTTTATTGACCATAAAGTTTATTCTTTTAAATTGTACAACTTGGTGGTTTTTGTTTGCTGAGTTATCCATTTTTAAATTAGATTATTTGTCTTTTTATTGTTGAATTATAAGAGTTATTTATATATTATTTATATATTATTTATACAAGACCCTTATCAGATATTTATAAGTATTTTCTCCCATTCTGTGGATTATCTTTTCCCTTTCTCAGTGGTGTCTTTGAAGCACCAAAGTTTTTCTTTTGTTAAAGCACCATTTTTTCTTTTGTCACGTGTGTTTGTGACATTACAACTAAGAAACCATTGCCTAATCCAAGTTATAAATATTTACTCCTCAGTTTTTTCTAAGAATTTTATAGTTTTAGCACTTACATTTAAGTTTTTGATATGTTTTGAATTAATTTCTATATAGAAGAGTTTGACTTCATTCTTTTGTACCATTGCCCCAGTGCTATTTGTTAAAGAATATTATTTCTTCCACTGAATTGTCTTGCCACTCTTCTCAAAATAAATTGATCATATATGTAAGAATTTGTTTCTGGGACCCTTAATTCTTAATACATCTTTAATGTCTTTCATATGTCTATCTTTATATCAGCACTGTGCTCTCTTGATTACTGAAACTTTGTAGGAAATTTTGAAACCAAAAGTATGAATCCTCCAATTTTGTTCTTTTACAATTTTTTTTTTGGGGGGGCTATTCTTGGTCTCTTGCATTTCCATATGAATTTTAGAATCATATGTCAATTTCTAGTGGGGTAAAAAAATGCCAGCTTGGATTTTAATAGTCCAAGTTGATAGTGGGGAGAAACAGGGAGAATGGCTAGATTCCAGTTGTATTTTGAAGATAGAACTAACAAGATTTGCTAACAAAGCAGATGTTGCTTCAGAGACAAAAAAAAAAAAAAAAAAAAAAAAGAACCAAGGGTGATTCCAAGTTTTTTGGTCTGAGCAACCGAAAGACTGGAGTTTCCTTTAATAAAGAATGCTGTTGGACTGGACCCATAGCTCAGTGGTTAGGGCGCCAGCCACATGCTCTGGGGCTGGTGGGTTTGAAACTGGCCCAGGCCTGCCTAAAAAAAGAAAAAAAAAAAAAGCCAGGCATTATGGTGAGCACCTGCAGTCCATGTTACTAGGGAGGCTGAGGCAAGAGAATCACTTGAACCCAAGAGTTGGAGGTTGCTGTGAGCTATGACACCCCTGCACTCTACTGAGGATGACAAAGTGAGATTGTCGCAATAAAAAAAAAAAAAAGAATGCTGTTGAAAAAGTTATATATCAATTCCTATAGTATATTTTTTAGGAGGCCTTTTAAAGAAATTCGTTACAAGTCTTAGTATTTGGAAATAGTTAAACTGCTCCCAACAAGTTGCTTTGTTTGTATATTTGTTTGTATCTAATGGGATTGCAAGTTATGTGACCGATGGCATTGACTGCTAGAAAATGAAGTGCCACATTTGTGTCCCTTGGAGCAAAGGTGTAACTATCTAAAATATGTATGATTTTTGTTGTTTATTTGTATGTATTTATTTATTTATTTTGTAGAGACATTGTCACACTTTATCACCCTCAGTAAAGTGCCCTGGCATCACACAGTTCACAGCAACCTCCAACTCCTAAGCTTAGGCGATTCTCTTGCCTCAGCCTCCTGAGTAGCTGGGACTACAGGCGCCCGCCACAAGGCCCACTATTTATTTTATTTTTTTTGTTGTTGCAGTTTAGCCGGGGCCAAACTGGATTTGAACCCGCCACCCTTGGTGTATTTGGCCAGCGCTAAGCCACTGAGCCACAGGTGCCGCCCAATATGTGTGTTTTTATTCTTATTTTTATTTTATTTTATTTTATTTTTTTTGAGACAGAACCTCAAGCTGTCCCCCTGGGTAGAGTGCTGTGACATCACAGCTCACAGCAACCTCCAACTCCTAGGCTCAAGCAAGTCTCCTGCCTCAGCCTCCCAAGTAGCTGGGACCACAGGTGCCTGCCGCAACGCCTGGCTATTTTTTGGTTGCAGCCGTCATTGTTGTTTGGCAGCCCGGGCTGGATTTGAATCAGCCACCTTAGGTGTATGTGGCTGGCGCCTTAGCTACTTGAGCTATAGGCACCAAGCCAATATGTGTGTTTTTAAATTGACTTCATTCACATTTGGTCTTGTTTTTTTATCTTTTTTCACTACTTCTAATTTGTTCTCTTATGTGTTATATTATCTTTATATACATATAACATGTTATGTTTTTAGAACCGTTTTTAGAACAAGCAGGGTTTGATAAATAAAAATAAATTGTTTGTTTTTATTGTATGCTACCAAAAATGAAATGGGGAGGGGGATAGTATTACTTTTAAAACACCAAGTTAAAGTTAAAGGTTAATTTAAATAGTGTCATGTAGACTGTTGTTATAACTTGAGCTTTTTCTGAGTGAAGTGGGGCATTGCAGAATTTCAAAGTAAGAGGGGCATGTTTTAACTTATTTTAGGGAGCATTCTGGCTATTATACGTAATGTTCAAAGGACTTGACAATTATTTCTGCAATTTTAGGTATATTACAGCTAATACCGACACAGAAGAACAGAGTTTTCCAACCCCTAAAGCGTTTAACAAACATGTAGAAGAACTACAGTTAGATGCCCTTCTTCAGAAAGTAGATCACTTACGTACAGATGACCCTGGCAAGTTGGAGAGCTTTGAACTACTTTGCGACCACAAAGAAAAGGTAAGAGATAAGTGACAATAACACTTCATGTTGTTTTGATTTTTGATTTAATCTACCATCCTATTCAATTACGGCCGTAATAATTATGTCATTCTTACAAGCTAAATAATTGATGCAAAATTTTTTTATAAAATGACTAAACTTTTTAGAAGCAAATATGAGAGTTTATTAGACTCAAAGACCATAAAAATGGGAACCAGAGCCATAATTATACTGATTTACTTTTGTTTGATTTTTACTAGTTTATATATTTAATCAATATTTTATAACTAATGAAAGAATAAGACAGCATGCCAAAGCATGTAATACTACTTCTCTGGGGAAAGGGCAGACTACATCTTAAGTTTTCTGTCTAATTATAATAGCTATCAGTATTTAAAACTGCTTCTGTCAGGAATTATTTGATCATATTGGGCCTGAATTAGAAAAGCCATCTCTCTCACCACTAAAAAAAAAAAAAAGTATGCAGTATTTGAGGATTTCACAACTCTAAACCTATTGAAACATTGTCTAAAATTTATAAAACCTCTAGGATTTACAGTTTAGCTAATTTAGGTAAAAAATGAGACTGCTCTTTTGAGTGTATGCCATTCAGTTTACAGATATTATCTAAAATATCACTGAACAGTTATACGGCCAGTAGGTAACTTAGAAAGAAAAAGAAGATACCACAGCCCAAGGGAAATTTTTATATTCTGATACCTATCCATTCTCTCTTCTGCATAGGTGACTATGTTTAGATAATATGAGTAGGTTTTAAGATCCAAATGTAATACTACCTATATAAAGTCACATTTTGTAGCTATTAGTATTTAGATTTAAAATGTTTCATACTCCTGACAACTAATATGAAGCCAGTAAAGGAACTAATAGTTGCACAAGAGAAAATCTCAATTCAAGTTAGGGAGAGGAAGGAGAGGGAGAAGGGAGAGGGGAGGTCGGAGAGAGGAGGTGCCCACCTAATGGGCACAATATATGGGTATATAGCACACCTCTTGGGTGCAGGACACAACTACAGCAGAGACTTTACCTAACAAATGCAAACATGGCAACCTAATTATTTGTATCCTCCTATTAATCTGAAATAAAAAATAAATAAGTAAAATATTTCATATTAAATATGTATATGCATAGATTCAATCATCTATAAATATCAATTTACCGGCCTAAGTTTTTAAAAGTTGCAGTAGAAAATAATTCTAGTCTAGAGACATTATTGAGTTAATCTAATGTGCCGTGTTCTCTTTTCCTTTCAGTTTAGAAATGAAACAGATTTTATGTGGCGGCTTGCTCGAGGTTATGGAGACATGTATGAGCTATCTGCAGATACCCAAGAAAAGAAACATTATGCTAACCTGGGTAACTATTTTGTAAACATTGATCATTCTCACATGGCAACTAGGATCTAGAATAAACCGCTGGTGAATTTTAATTGATGCAAACTTATCTTAGCTAAACCCAAATGCTTTATGTATTTTAATATATCCTGATGCAATACAAAAAGAAAAAAAATCACAATCTCAGAAAAGGAAGGTGTTTTTAAGACTAAAGAATATGTTCTTTAAAAATACTTGAGTATATTAGAATAGGCCCCTCAAAAAACTTGTTTCATTTTTTTAAGTTTATAAAATCATAGAAAGATATTAAGGGGTAGTGTTTGAAGAGCAATAATAGGGAGAGAACAATTATCTTTAGCCCTAGTCTATGATAATTAAAATAACACAGCCAGCTTCCTGTAATGGAGAACTCCATGCACCACAAAGAAATAAGCTCTCTGACTTTCATGTTTTTCAAAATGTATCTTGATGAAACAAACTTAACGTGGAATGGATCATTGTTAAGTTGAATGATGTGTATATGGTGGTTCATTGTACTGTCATCTATACTTTTTTGTTTATTTTTGAAATTTTTCATAACAACGGTAAAATGGCCAGAATGTCAAAGTGGTGATATTTTTTGTTTTTATATCACACCTTGTCTCTCCCACTGGATTTCAAAATGCTTTCTTGTAAAAAACCCCTGCCGCCTCGCTGAACTGACGTCAAAAACCCTTTACTTCTTTGTTTATTCCAAAGTTTTCTCTTTTCTAGGGTTTGATTCTCTAAGAGAGCGTGAGGAAGAAACAGTAAGACAGATCTCATTCCAGTCTAATTCTCTTGTCATTTTTACTTATAAAGCGGAAGCATTACCAACCTTCTTATAATCATAATATCTTCCACTCGGAAATTTCTTTGCCCAGTGAGCTCTGCACTTTAATTTTCTCCTAGTTCTTTACATATTCATCATCAGGTTTGTGAGGCAGTTTTTCCACAGCAATCCAGTTTGCAGACCAAAGTAGAATTCTAGAGAAGAGATATATTAACTTCAAGGTAAATAAAAATATAACGAAAGAGAACAAAGGGAAATATTTTCAGATCTACTGAGAAAATCAAAGTGTATCTCTCTAAACTGTTCCAACATTCATTGATATTAAACACATTTCTTTTATAAGCCAACCCTGGTAGCAGGTAGGAACAGGATAGCCAAATAGGCATGTTGTCAGAATGCTTAATGGCATTGTGGGGGAGGCTGTATTGTTCAAATAATTGTACATATAAAGAAACAAATTGAAATAAGTGATTGTTAAAGAAGAGTGCAGGGTGTTGAGCGAGTGTAGGAGGCTCTGATGACGGAGGGTAGAGGTTGAGGAAGGAAGGTCTTTCTTATGTAAGTAACAGTTTCCCATAGGTGAAATGACTTATTTTTAAATGAAATGGGAGTTTCACCGACTTAATGTATGTGATGGTAAATTGGCAAAGAAAGAAAAGGGTGGAGAAAATGTGAGGACAAGAATGGAACAAAGGATTAAAATAGGATATGTATATCCCCCCAACAGCGAAAAGTGTGTAGTACCAAAGAAAAAGGAATAAAGCCTCAGATGTATTCACTGAGATACTGAATAAATTAAGAAGAAGGCCTCTTATTTGTCCATTCAAGAACTATTTATTCAAAATTGCTGTGTCCAGGAACACAGCGGTGGAGGGAGGGCAGGGAAGGTCATCAATAAAATTAGGACGGTGTTACACTAAGGGACTTATTCTGTGGAGAAGATGGATAAAGAGACAGCTGTTATAATTCAGTGTATAAGGAGTAAGCGCTCCAGAAAGGTAATGACCAAGTACAGGGGAGCTGAGACCAAGGCAAGGATTCAGACTGGCCGTTGAAGAATGTTGGAATTCAGCCGAGGAAGGAAGAAGTGGAGAGGTTTTTCCTCCTAATAGTATGTTAGAAATTGTTATGCTAAGGATTTGATCACCGGAGGGAGCAGAATTCTTTCACAAGGCTCTAAGTGAGTGTACCGTAACATGATAATATTTTTTGAAGCACTATGCTTGATCATAACTTATATTCCAAATAAAATATGAATCTCATATGTAAAGGAATATCATTATAATTTTCATAATTGATTGCTATGGATTCCTCAAGAAGATCACATTACAATTCTCTAAGGTAGATACCTTTTTTGGTCTTCAGCTGCGTAAATGAGACTATGAAACCAGTCTGTATTTTACTCAGCTTCCCTTTATATTCCCACAGTGGGAGAATCACCTGTTTTTAAGGCCTGAAAGTTTCATTCATTTGACAGTGTAGCTAAAATGTTGATTTAGTTTGTAATGGTTTTACTTTAAAGAATATGTTTTTAATCATTCTTTTCAAAATTACTATATTGATTCACATATATTAAATAATATCAGTTATTATTAATATACTTTGCTTTTTAAATTCTTTCCAAGGTATGTAGCTTTCTTCACAGGATTGCTCCCTTAATGGATAGAGCTACACAATGTCAACAAATTAACAATTGGGAAAATGATTTTGGAATAAAACACCCTTATTTATAAAGATCTTCTCAACTCCTTATTTAGAAAGGCATTTTGGATAGGCAATAATAATAATGAAGCAGGGGGGAAAAAAGAAGGTATAAAAAGCTGGCCCCTTCTGAGAAAGATTCTCAGAATGCAACTGTTTTCTTGCAAATATTTTGTTTTGTTTTTGTTTGGGTTTTTTGTTATTGTTGTTGTTGTTTTTATTTTTTATTTTCATTTTTTTATTTTTTTATTTTTTTTTGTCAGTTTTTGGCCAGGGCTGGGTTTGAACCCTCCACCTCCAGTATATGGGGCCGGCGCCCTACTCCTTTGACCACAGGCACCGCCCTTCTTGTTTTTATTTTTTTTGAGACAGAGTCTCACTCTGTCACACTGGGTAGAGGGCCACGGTATCATAACTCATAGCAATCTCAAACTCCTGCACTCAATCTATCTTCTTGCCTCAGCTTCCCAAGCAGCTAGGACTATAGCTGCCTCTACAACACCAGGCTAGTTTTTCTAATTTTAGTCATGATGGGGTCTTGCTCTTGCTCAAGCTGGTCTCAAACTCCTAAGCTCAAGCAATCCACCCTCCTTAGCCTCCCAAAGTGCTAGGATTACAGATGTGAGCCACGGTGCCTGGCTCTTGAAAACATTTTGATTTCTCAAGCCGTTAAACATATTATTATATAGTTACAAATCAAAAGTATAATTATTTAGAAGAATTATTTATGTCACTGAGACTGTTCATTATTGTGAATGAGGAGGCCAGAATTCTCAGAGAAGCATTCCCTTCCTCCTTTTAGACAGAGTCGCACACTCTGCTGTGTTCTATTTTTGCCTTGCTTTTATGTTTCGCACGTAGTTTGTCTATATGGATAGACCTGAAGCCAACTGCACTGTGAGCCACGGAGGTCAACTGTCTTATGTGATGTTTTATTCCCAGATTTTGGCAAAGTGTGGCGCTTGGTAGGTGCACAGTAAAACTGTTTGAATAGATTACCAAAGAACAATTTCTATTATATTTTTTGGTAATGACTAAGTGACTTTTCTTGCCTTTGGTTAAATCATTTAATCCAGTGGGTGTCAAAATTGAGCACTCATCAGAATCATTAGAGGCTATTGCAACACAGATTGCTGGGCCCCACCAGCAGAATTTGTGACTGAGAATGTGGCTGAAAAGTTGCTTTTCCACAAGTTTCCAAGTGGTGGTGTTGTGTCTGATCTTAGGACCATACCTTGGGAACCACCAAGTTAATTCAAGAATTTGCCTCCTACCAAGTCACCTGAAGGTACTAAGTATAAGTTCTTTTATCTTTCAGGCAAAACTCTAAGTGAAAGAGCAATTGCTAGAGCACCTCTGAATGGACATTGTCATCTGTGGTAGGTATACAGGATTTAAAGTCTTTCAAATTCTAACACACCTCTTTATTAATTAAAAAGGATTTTTTTAAGTATTATTGACACAAATATATACAATTGGTAGTGCAGAAACTATCCTTGGTTGTTAACGTATTTCACTGACTATTTTACAGTTTTTTGTTTGTTTGTTTTGTTTTTGAGACAGAGTCCTACTATGTTACCCTCAGTAGAGTACGGTGGCATCAAGCTCATAGCAACCTCAAACTCTTGGGCTTAAGCGATTCTCTTGCCTCAGCCTCCCAAGTAGCTGGCCACGACACCCCGCTGTTTTTTGGTTGTAGGTGTCATTGTTGTTTGGCAGGCCTGGGCTGGATTTGAACCTGCCAGCTCCAGTGTATGTGGCTGACACCCTAGCCGCTGAGCCTTTACAATTTTGTTTTAATAGGGTCTCTCTCTGTTGCCTTGGCTAGATTGCAATGGCATCATAATAGCTCACTGCAACCTCAACTCCTGGGCTCAAGCGATCTTCCCAAAGTAGCTAGAACTATAGATGCTTTCCGTCTTGCATGGCTAATTTTTCATAGTTTTTGTAGAGATAGAGTCTTGCTATGTTGTTCAGGGTGGTCTCAAACTCTTGGCCTCCAAGCTTCTCCCGCCTCAGCCCCCCCCAAATGCTAAGATTATAGGTATAAGCCACCATGCCCAGATAAAAATTTTATAAATTAATCTTTTAAGTCTTTGAAGATGACAAATTATAACTAAATCCCATTTAATATAACATTTTATTTGAAAAAATATTAAAATGATTCCATGTTTCTAAACAAAAAGTAGAAAGACTGCTTAAAAGAATAAAAGCATATCAGCCATTTATTATACCTTAATGAGTCATGGTATACAAATTCTATAGGTTGGGGAGCAACCATTTATAATATATAAAACAAACAAAAGGGACTAAATTAGTTGGATGAATATAAGTAGTTATCCTTGGGGCAAAAAAAAATTAGTCTTAATTATGTTGTGTTTTGGACCTTTTGTATATTTATATAAATGTTATTTTATAAATTATAAATCAAAACACAAATAAGAATATATTTTTAAGTATTATTATTCCTTTTACTTGTAAGTGCATTTACATAACATTTTTTTATTTCCTTGGAGTTTTTTTTTTTCTCCCCAGCATTATAGGTACCTCAGATGTTAGGAAGTAATAAAATATGAGGATCTTTCTTGAGCATAGGTTTCCAGAAATCCACCCTTCTTGGTGTTATTTTATTCCTCATAGAGGTACTCTTAGGCAAAACGTCCCTCAAATTGGCTCCCTTCCCCCAGGTCCACATCAGTCCTGCAGGAAACTCATTTTTGTCCCACCAAGATGTTCACAAACCATTTTCCTAAAGCAGATCTGTTTCTTCACTCTGCCATCAGCAGAGGGAGCTCTACTCACAAACTCTCACTTAAAACTTCCCAGGGCAGGAATCAGGTAACATGTACATATCTCCAAACTCCAAGGGACAGGTGCCAAAATATGAAAAGTCTGTAAAAGCTGCTCTGGAAGGAGCAGGTGGCATCTTGGTACAGATCTTTAGGATCACTGCCCTAATGCCTGATGGTCCTGGCTATTATTGCTTTAGCCAGGTTTACATGGTCATCTAATTTACATAATGCTGATACTAATGAATTAACATATGTGTTAAAGAATTTCTCTTCTTCCACTTTTTTTTTTTTTTTTGAGACAGAGCCTCAAGCTGTCCCCCTGGGTAGAGTGCTGTGGCATCACAGCTCACAGCAACCTCCAACTCCTGGGCTCCAGCGAGTCTCCTGCCTCTGCCTCCCAAGTAGCTGGGACTATAGGCATCCGCCGCAATGCCCGGCTATTTTTTGGTTGCAGCCGTCATTATTGTTTGGCAGGCCCGGCCTGGATTCGAACCCACCACCTTAGGTGTATGTGGCTAGTGCCTTAGCCACTTGAGCCACAGGCGCCAAGCCTGTTCTTCCACTTGTAGTAGTAACTGTAACGAACTTGTACTGACCAACCCGTACTTTCTCTCTTCATCTCCATTGATGTTGGAGGTGTTTGGGAGCTGGCTAACGCTATTAGGGTACAGAAAGAATACCCAAGTCCTGCTTTGAACTCTGAGCTCGTCTTTCCTCTCCTTCCCCTCTTCTCTCCTTCTTCCTCCTCCTCAGTGCTTCCTATGCTGTCCTCTTTCTTCTCTGTACCCATGAAGAATCACATCCAAAAAGATATTTGATGTTAATCCTCGGTGGGAGGACCTTTGTTGGGTTTACATAGAGGAACAATGTTGAGTTTTTTTTGAGGGCTTCCTAACTTTGAGCTGTCTCTTGTGAGGTTAGATTATGTTGAGCTCTCCCTACTGGGTTTCCCAGTCTGTCTTTGGTCACTTCTCCTGCATTCATGTTTTTTCATTTTTTATTATGAACTAACTACGCTACTTATGACTATAGGATTTACCCCCGAGATTAAATTTTATCAGAACACACACAGAGTATGGCTCCAATTGTGTTTCACATGATTTCTTATTCAATTATCAGTTTTTAATTTAAATCTAATCAGCAGATAGAACTTTAATAAAATTTAAATGTCAATTTAATCTAATTCTGAGAATATATTATGTCCTACTGAATGCAGAAGTTCCCAGTCAATTAAATAGTAGAGGTTTAAGGTGATAAAAAAAAAAAAAGGAAAGAGAAATTTAGATGTTGACTTGAGAAACAGTGGGCGAAATTTAGGTGAAGTGAATATAATTAACTGTCATAAAATGGTGAGAAAAAAATCTTCTTCTGCTGGAATCTTTTTCCGCATGTTAAGATTGAATTTATTAGTATGTCGCTAAAACATTTCTCATTTATTTAGCATGAATAACAAATTATAGCCTGCAAATTGTTAGACTGCCTGGTTTTATAAATAAAGTTTTCTTGGAGCCTAGCCACACCATGCATTTGTGTACAGCAACAGAGTTAAGGAGTTACAAAGGAAACTGGCTCTACAGCAAAAGTTTGCAGACCCATGGTTTACGGTGTTATATGATTATTATACGCCTTCACCTTGAAACAAAAGATTTGCTCTTAAAGGATAATTTTCATAAAGGGTTATTATTTGGGAATGATTGAAAACACCATCTTCATCTCTTCCAAAATGAAATTGCTTTGTGCAATTTCTGGCTGCATAAGCTTTCTATAAAATTCTGTTAGTCTTTGTCCTACTGGCCAAAAATACTTCTAAAATCAGGAGAATAAAGTTACCAATGGATTTTCAGTTTGTTAGCCAAATAGGCCTAACCTTAATTATAAGTAATGTCTTACATATTCGTTATGCTCTACCGTTTGCAAATTACATCCACATGCCTGACAGCGGCTGATTCTCAGAATGGCCTGTTTTCACTTTATAGATGGCGTGTGTGTTTGCATGTGGAAAAACAGAAACTAGAACCCAGATTCTGTATTCTCCAATGCTCAGTCTTCTTTCTGTTATTGTGTATGCTACTTCTGCTTTCTCACAGCATAAATAGTGTTGATGCTGAATCAAAAATACTAAAGGGAAGTTAATGGAATTTTTTTAGTAGTTGTTAAAACAATAGTATAGTCAGTTATTAAGGATATAATCAATGACATTGCCTAAAAAGTACAATGTTCTTGTCAAATTATGTATAGTTAGAATGACCTCTAGATGGAGATAAAACACCACATTCTAAAATAACTTTCTTCAGAGTTCCCACTGACCTGAGAGTCTGAGAAATAAAACATTAAATTATTTTTAAAATGAGCAGTATAAAAAATAGCACACACATACACACACACACACGCAGGTAGAACTGATTTAAAAAAAAAGAAGAGAAGATCCTTTGGGAGATAGTAGACAGGTGAGCTTTGAGATATGTAAGAAGATAAATAATATTTTAGACTTTAAAGAAGTCAATTTTGAAAAGATTATAAAATATGTAACACTCCCTTTTACTTAAAAGGGAAAATATACATATTTTAGATAATGGCATGTATAAATCATGCATTATTTTTCCTTTTTTTCCCCTTCACTCAGAGTAACTTGGGGAGACTGTGTTGAGAGAGCAAAGTAGAAGCCTCGAGATGTGCATAAGTTGTTCCAATTTTCCAAAAATACAAGATTAATTCCACCACTGTAGACCAGTGAACACAGCATCTTTGATTCCAGAAAGAAACACAGTTAGTTGGCTTGTTTTGTGAATCTTTAGATGAGGAAGTAAATTCAAGTAGACCCAACAGAGATTTTTCTAAAAATGTGACATGATCTGTTTTTTATTTCCTTATTAATAGAGTATGGAAATTGGCCTAATATATCTGGATTTAAGCAAGGCATTGAGGCAAGTTCCTTCATAACATTCTTTGGACAAGGTGTAGAAATGTGAGCAAACTGCTGGACATTATAAAATAACGTTCCAAACGTTAATAACGTTCCAAAACGTTCCATGGCTGACTGAGGTTTTGAGCCTCGGTTATTCTACAGATCATTGTCATTCTGGGGGTGATTCTAGGGCCAGGTCTATAACACTACTGGCCCAGCGTGTTCAGTAGTTTTGTCAGTAGATAAAGACATAGAAGTTATGCTTATATAAGTGGCAGATAACACAAAATTAGCAGGAGTGAGGTATATGATGGATGACAATAGGAATTCCAAAGATTTTAACACTTTGAAAAGATACGAACAAATTGTGAATTAAAAGAAATAAATATGGAGGGGAAGGATAGAGAACAGGTATCAAAAATGACTAAGGACATTAGGGAAAACAGGTGGATATCTGAATAAATTACTGGGCTTAGTTAATATTGCATTAATGTTGATTCATTGTGATAGTTGTGTATGAAGATCATATATGAATATTGGTACAGTTAGGACAAGTGTACTGTAGTGTAAGATGTTAGCAATAGGAAAACCAAGGTGTAGGGTATATGGGAACTGTCTGTGCTATCACAACTTTTCTGCAAATCTAAAGCTGGTCTTAAAAAATAAAAAGGTATTTAAATAGAAAGTAGCCCAAGGTTTCAAGATCAAATAAATTACACAGTGATAATGACAATAACAAAAATAGAGAGTTTGGGGAAATGTTTGTGTGGAATTTAGAAGACTAAGAATTACTCTCCAATCTGGAACTCTTTGGGAGAAACGATGGAACAGAATAGCTGAGAGCATTTCAAGAGAGCAAGGTGAATAGATTATTTGAATAGGCCTATGTGTGTTAAAGGAATAAAATAATTAATAACATTCCAAAACAGAAAGCACCAGGTCCAGATGAGTTTACTGGTAAAGTCTACCAAATATTTAAAGAAGAAATTACACCAATACTTTGCGATCTTTTCCAGAAAATAAAAACAAAGGCTATACTTCTAACTTATTCTGGGAGGCCAGAATTACCCTAATACTAAAACCAAATAAAGACATTATACAGAAGAAAACTATAAACCAGGATCTATCATGAAACTTACTTTCCTACCTGAAGAAACTCAGATCAGAAATAAGGCAAGGATTCCCCTTTCATCCCTGCTTTCTAGCGTTGTCCTAAAATCTATAACTACTACAATAAGACAAGAAAAGGTTTGCAAATTTAGTTGTGTTTTTTTTGTTTTGTTTTTTTCCAGTTTTTGGCTGGGCCTGGGTTTGAACCCGCCACCCCCAGTATATGGGGCCGGCGCCCTACTCCTTGAGCCACAGGTGCCACCCAAAGGTTTGCAAATTTAAAGGAAAGAAAGAAATACCTTTTTCAGGAAATTCAAGATGAATCAACAAAAATATTCTTGAAATTAAGCAATTATAGCAAGGTTGTAGTATACAAGATTAATGTACAAAAATCAATCACTTTCTTATATACCAGTAGTGAAGAAGTAGGGTTTGAAATTAAAACCATATCACCATTTACATTAGCACCAAAAAAAAATTGAAATACACAGGTAAAAATGCTAACAAAATATTTACAAGGTCCATATGGGGAAAACTGCAAAATTCTGATGAAAGAGTCAAAGAAGAACTAAAAAAAAATGGAAAGATGGTCCACGTTCATGGTTAGAAAGACTCAGTATTGTCAAGATGTTAGTTTTCTCCAAATTGATCTGTAGATGTAATGCAATCTAAGTCAAAATTTCAACACTTATGGGGCGGCACCTATGGCTCAAGGGAGTAGTGCACCAGCCCCATATGCCAGAGGGGGTGGGTTCAAACCCAGCCCCAGCCAAAAACTGCGAAAAAAAAAAAAAATTTCAACACTTATTTTGTGAGTGTTGACAAACTTAGTTCACACACATAAGCAAAAGACCAAACTTAATACTGAAGAAGAATAAAGTTGGAGGACTGACACTACTCAATTTCAAAACTTCCTATGAACCTATAGTAATCAAGACAGTATGGTACTGGCAAAAAAAAAAAAGACAAATGGATCATTGGAATGAATAGGGTTCCCAGAAATATACCCACATCAATATAGTCCACTGATCTTTGACAAAAAAGCAAAGGCAATGTAATGAAACAAAAATAGTCTTTTCAGTAAATCGTACTAAAACTGGACATCCATATGCAAAAAGAATAAATCTAGGGCCAGGCACGATGGCTCACGTCTGTAATCCCAGCACTCTGGAAGGCTGAGGCAGGTGGATTGCCTGAGCTCATGGGTTTAAGACCAGCCTGAGCAAAAGGGAGACCTCGTCTCTAAAAATAGCCGGGAGTTGTGGCAGGTGCCTGTAGTCCCAGCCACTTGGGAGGCTGAGGCAAGAGACTCACTTGAGCCCAAGAGTTTGAGGTTACTGTGAGCTATGATGCCACAGCACTCCAGACTTTATACTCGTCACACAAATTAACTTAAAATGGATCATAGACCTAAATATAAAATGCAAAATTATAAAACTCCTGGGTGAGAAGATAGGAAAAACCCTAGATGATCCTTGATGCAGCAATGACTTTTTAGACATAACACAAAAAGTACAATCCATAAAAGAAATTACTTAAATCCATTAAAATTAAAAACTTCTGTGAAAAACAGTGTAAAGCGAATGAGAAGATAAGTCACAGACTGTGAGATGTAAAATACACATCTGGACTATTATATAAAATACAGACAATACTTTAAACTCAACTGTAAGACCACAAATGGTACAATGTAAAAATGGACAAAAGACCCGAACAAGACACCTCACCATGGAAGGTTTACAGATGGCAAGTAAGCTTGCGGAAAGATGCTCAACATTGTATGTCATTAAGGAACTGTAAGTTACAATAATAGTCAGTTACCACTACACACCTATTAGAAGGGCCAAAATCCAAAACACTGGCAACACCAAAGACTGACAAGATGTGGAACAATAAGAACGCCTATTCTTAGCTGGTGAGAATATAAAATAGTATATCCATTTTGGAAGACAGTTTGACAGTTTATCACAAAATTAAACATACTCTTACCATAGGATCCAGCGATCATACTTTTTGGTAACTACCCAAAATTGAAAACTTAATGGCCATGCAAAACTCTACACACAAACATTTTTAGCAGATTTACTCATAACTGCCAAAACTTGGAAGCAAGCAAGATGCCCTGTAGTAGATGAGTGGTTAAATGAACTGTGGTGCATCCAGACAATGGAATTTGCTCAGCACACAAAAAAAGACATGGAAGAAACTTAAATGCATTTTACTAAGTGAAGGCAACCAGTCTGAAAAGGCAGCATACTGGGTGATTTCACTTATATGACATTCTGAAAAATGCTAAGCTCTGGAAATGGAAAAAGGGTAAGTGAGTGGTCATCCGGGGTGGGGAAAGGGAGGGATGAATAGGACGAGGGTTTTCAAAGCAGTGAAACAATTTGTAAGGTACTTCAGTTGTGGATACATGTTACTATACATTTGTCAAAAACCCTGGAATGTGTATCATCAGGTGTCAACCCTAGTGTAAGCTATGGACTTTGGGTAACAATTTGTCCATGTAGGCTCATTGATTTTTTTTTTTTTTTTTTTGAGACGGAGCCTCAAGCTATCCCCCTGGGTAGAGTGCCATGGCATCACAGCTCATAGCAACCTCCAACTCCTGGGCTCAAGCGAGTCTCCTGCCTCCACCTCCCAAGTAGCTGGGACCACA
>CAUYQV010061016.1:0-10010 GCA_963574575.1 Galagoides demidoff
GGCGCCTGTGGTCCCAGCTACTTGGGAGGCAGAGGCAGGAGACTCGCTTGAGCCCAGGAGTTGGAGGTTGCTATGAGCTGTGATGCCATGGCACTCTACCCAGGGGGATAGGTTGAGGCTCCGTCTCAAAAAAAAAAAAAAAATAGAAAAACTAGCTGGGCATTGTGGTAGAAGCCTGTAGTCTCAGCTATTTAGGAGGCTGAGGCGAAGAAGCAACTGCTCAAACCCAGAGTTTGAGATTGCTGTGACCTATATTCCACAGCACACTACCCAGGGTGAAAAAAACAAAGTAAAACTCTGTCTCAAAAAAAAAAAAAATTTTTTTGTTAAGTCTATGTGGTTTTTTCTTCTTTTTGGAGACAGGGTTTTACTTTGTTGCCCTTGGTGGAGTGCTATCACATCATAACTCACAGCAACCTCAAACTCCTGGGCTCAAGCTACCCTCTTATCTCAGCCTCCCAAGTAGCTGGGACTACAGGCACCCATCGCAACACTTGGCTATTTTCAGAGATGCAGTTTCACTCTGGCTCAGGCTGGTCTCAAACTTGTGAGCTTAAACAATCCACCTTCGGCTCGGCACCTGTGGCTCAATCGGCTAAGGCGCCAGCCACGTACACCTAAGGTGGCAGATTCAAATCCCCAGCCCGGGCCCACCAAACAACAGTGAAGGCTGCAACCAAAAAATGGCCGGGCGTTGTGGTGGGCGCCTGTGGTCCCAGCTACTTGGGAGGCTGAGGCAGGAGACTCGCTTGAGCCCAGGAGTTGGAGGTTGCTGTGAGCTGTGATGCCACGGTACTCTGCCCAGGGGGTCAGCTTGAGGCTCTGTCTCAAAATAAAATAAAATAAAATACTGTAGAAAATAGCAGAGGCAGCCACACCTCTGGGCCTAGCCCTGGGCTAGGCTACTATTCTGGCAGCTCCCCATTGTGAAATCTGACAAAGTGAAACTGGAGGTATACATAGGGTGGATGACCCACTTATTCACTAATCTCCATACCTAGTAAGAGCTGGTGTAGTTTTGCAAAACTTTTGCTTTAGTTCTAATGTGGATATACATGGTATGTGCCTTGAGGTGAAATGTTGTTCTCACCGTGGGGCCTAGTAAAGAAGTTTGAAAGTGTACACAGTGTGTGAAAGTAGGATAGTTTTTTAAAGTTCTTTTTCTTACATCTACTGACACATCTTTCTTGTGTGCAAAGTAGAAATTCCACCCACCCTAGGGTGAAATACTCAAAATTAATTGAGTCTGGATTAATGAGGTTTGTTATATCCAAAAAATAAAAGGCAGAAATCAACTTGAGTGTGTGCCACTGGACAGTTCTAGCAAAGAAGGCCAGGCATCCCTTCACCAGCCCCTCCACTGCCAGAAGGCTCAGTCCTCTTGGCATATTCCTCTCTCCAGGGCTGCTCACAGCCTGGTCAGGATAGAAACCGTGGATGTTCTCCTTGGTAGAAAGGCCTGGCCAGCCCCTGGAACATTTGACTAGGTGAATGAGTGCATGAATAAATGAACAGATTAGTGAATGAGTGAGTCATCAACCCCAAGCGATGTCTCTCCTGTCCACTACATACACCTGCAGTTTCACTTTGTCAGATTTCCCAATGGAGAGCTACCAGAACAGTACTCTAGTCCAGGGCTAGGCTCAGAGGTGTGGCTGACTCAGGAATTTCCATAGTAGAGAGCTTTATGGAGGGGCCATCTGTCTGGAAAAGTCCTAGAGACCTGTCTTGAATTCTTGTTGCCATAATAAGCCAATTTCTTTCTTTTTTTTTTTTCTTTGCAGTTTTTGGCTGGGGCTGGGTTTGAACCCACCACCTATAGCATACGGGGCCGGCACCTTACTCCTTTGAGCCACAGGTGCCGCCCATAAGCCAATTTCTTTATTTAATATTGGATTTGGGGGGCTTTTGAAGACAGGTGGTCTTTGGCCACCTGTTGGCCTTACCACAGGCCATGGACACAAGAGAAACCCTGAACCAGACCTCTGCCCACCCCAGGCCACTCAATAGGCCAATCAAGAATCCACTCTCGGGCAGTGCCTGTGGCTCAGCTGGTAGGGCACAGGCCCCACATACCGGGGGTGGTGGGTTCAAACCTAGCCCCACCCAAACTGCAACAAAAAAATAGCCGGGCGCTACGGTGGGCACCTGTAGTCCCAGCTACTCAGGAGGCTCAGGCAAGTGAATCGCCTAAGCCCAGGAGTTGGAGGTTGCTGTGAGCTGTATGATGCCTCGGCACTCTACCGAGGGCAGTAAAGTGAAACTCTGTCTCTAAAAAAAAAGAAAAAGAAAAAATTAAGAATCCACTCTCAAACTCTGTGATTGTATATTCCTGCAATCACCTACTGTGGCTTCATTCTTCCCACCTAAGTTGGGGCAGCCCAGCCGTATTTGTGTCTTATTATTCACTTGAAGCAAGGAACTCTAATAAATAAACTCAATTACAACTAGAATTCCCAAGCTGTGGGACATTTTAAGACCTCAGGAGGAAGTGGAGGTCTGTGTTGGGTAAGCTGGGGTGAAAGAATCAAGTCTTTCCCTTCTGTCACTGAGCAACACCCAGAAGGTAAGTATAGCAGGGCATGGAGTCTCCAGCCTAGAAATCTACAGAGGTCTCATTGGCCCCATAATTGTCAGATCCCCTCTGTTCTGTCTTGGGTTGCAAGATTTAAAAAATCAATTGATTCACAAATTCAGGTTCTCATTACACCTGTGTGTCTAATCAATACTTTAATATGTTAAATTCCATAACTGTGAGTAGGTGATTTTTCATAACTACCAAGTTGAATTTCCCTCTACTATTTTTCAACAGATACCCAAACACACCCATTTCACAGAAGGAATCCAACATTGGTTATGTGATGATACCTGAAATAACATTCTTAGAGTTTAAGTAAATAACTACTCTCTTTGGAATTTAGGCTGTATAAATAACTGGCTTATCAGTTTAACTAGAGTTGTCTAAACACCAGCAGCTGTATCCTACTTTCTAAAGCCAGGAACTCAGAGCGGGTGCAGGGAGCCTTAGGACATGATTAAAGGGACAAAAGACTAATGTGGACATTCACCTGGGCTCTCTGCTGACCCTGTGGCCCCAAGCCCAGGAGTCTTGGGCATGTTTCTGCACGTCTGGGGTAACATACTTCCCCTTTTCTGTGGGATAAGAGGTGCCAGCTTGTCTAAGTATCAGTCCACAGGACTTGTATGAGACTACCCCATAAAGTTTCTGGTGGAGGTGAGGCCCTGCCAGGTGGGCATTCAAGCACACTCAGGACAAAGCCTACGGTTGCTGCCCCAAGAGCATAGTCACAGGAAACGGCCTTTCCTCCCTTGCTGTTTCTTTTTGAGTATGTGGCAAATTAAAAAATTTCCCCACAGATGGTTAAGGAAGCAGAATCGGATGCTCTAACTTTGGTTTGGGGATTTTGCTCTTCTGATGGGGCACTTCATTCTGCAACTACAAATGCAGAAACTGTGCTGCCAGCACCCCCCAAAAGAGGCTCTCCTAGCAGCCACTTCCAGGTCATTCCCCAGGAAGACATCAATCAACCCTGAATCTGTCCTCTCTGGGGAAATGATTTGAATAAGCATGGACCTGTGTGAAGTTTCCAGGGTAATTAGGAAATGAACTTGGATGTTCTACCCGTGTGTTCACTTGGGTAAATGTGACATCTCTTGCCTCCCAAAAGAAAGCAAAAGTTAAAATACAATTTAAGGAAAACTTCCCAGTTTTTCCAGAACCTGCATTCAGTTTTTGTTTTTTGTCTCCCTCCTCCTCCTTTTTCTTTGTTAGACAGTTTCATTCTGCTGTTCAGGCTAGAGTGCTGTGGCATCAATCTATCTCACAGCAACCTCAAACTCCTGGGTTCAAGCCATCCTCCTGCCTTAGCCTCCCAAATAGCTGAGGCTAGAAGTGCCTGCCATAACACCTGACTAATTTTTCTATTTTTAGTAGAGATTTTCTACTTTTTCTAATTTTTCTATTTTTAGAGTTTCTAAAAATAGGCTGGTCTCTAACTCCTGAGCTCAAGTGATCCTCCTGTCTCAGCCTCCCAGAATGCTAGGATTACATGAGCAAGCCACCATGTCCAGCCTTTTCCCTCCGTTTTTAAGGATTGATTTTGCTCCAGGATTCATCAAAAATAACATCTACTTGTGTGTCTTTGAAACCATTCATTCATAATGTCCAGTGGACAGCTGAATATTGGAATCTAGTCTGAGCCTATTGAACCTGCAAATCCCAATAAAGGTAACAACCTGGGTTTGGGGGTGTTAATTGCAGCTGCTCTCCTGTGAAGCCCACTAATATGGTCACCTTTCCTCTCCTCCTCTTTAACTACTTATGTTTTCTCAGAGGGCGAAAAAAGATGGCCTAAACATACAACTCATAATACTTTTCATAATTAGGCAAAATCCAGTAGCATCACTTAACTATATGCATTGAAGCTGGGAAATTTTTTAAAGTCCCAGAATTTCTCCTAAGCCATTCCCTGCTATGCATTACTCACTCCCACCACTCCTCTCCCCCTCCTTCCCCCATCCCCACCACCCTCACACCCCACCTCCCTATGGCCAAGTAGTTCCTTCTCCCCATACCATTTGTCCTCCAGACTCAAATGTTCAGTGAAGCCAGTAGAGTGGGTGGCCCATGGGGGCTGGGAACAAATACCAACATCTTGAAACTGCATCATAACTTTAGAGTGCTCTGACCACAGGGGCCATATCTTTCAGGCCCTTCTCTACTCTCCTACTCCAAAAACTCCTGCTTCCCTTGCAGGGACACATTGCCCAGGAGGGTCCTGCTCTAGCAGGCTGGAGACTCTGGCTGCAATCTGAGACAGACGACCTTGTAGGGTTCCAACAGAAAAAAAAACAAAACATTCAACTAATCTCACCACTGACCCTTTCACTGGATGTCCCCAGAGGCACCTGCTAGATAACTGCAGAGGAAGGCACCTGCTGTCTCAGACACTCAAGAGGAATAGTAGTTACCAAGGCAGAATTGCTAGAGAAGAAAAGAAGTATATCAGCTACAGATAATCCTGATGTGTCAGGCATTAGCTGACATTCCTAATGGCTGCTGTGGGTCGGGCACTTTGAGAGGTCCTAGGGTAGAGGAAGGAGTGAGGCTAAAAGGGCAGACACCCACACAAATACAATTAACCCATGTACAGAGTCCAAATCTCAGGAAGTCCTTCCTAGTTTGTCTTCCTCCTGATTATAGGGAGATTGACATTGTCTAAGGTCAGTGTACAGATTCCATTACTGCTCATACTGCTCAACAAAGTAGAGCAAAGCAATGGCCTAACCAACAACAATCATTTTATTTTTTTTTCTCAAGATTTCTGTGGGTCTGGCTCGGCGCCTGTGGCTCAATCGGCTAAGGCGCCAGCCACGTACACCTAAGGTGGCGGGTTCGAATCCCCAGCCCGGGCCCGCCAAAACGATGGCTACAACCCAAAAAAAAATGGCCGGGCGTTGTGGCGGGCGCCTGTGGTCCCAGCTACTTGGGAGGAGGAGGCAGGAGACTCGCTTGAGCCCAGGAGTTGGAGGTTGCTATGAGCTGTGATGCCATAGCACGCTACCCAGGGGGATAGCTTGAGGCTCCGTCTCAAAAAAAAAAGATTTCTGTGGGTCAGAAATTCAGGAAGGGTTTAGCTGAGTGGACTCTCCTGCAGCTGCAGTCAAACAATGGCTGAAGCCTAGATAGTGCAGGGTTGACTAGACCTCTCTCTTCTAGGGCCCATTTGGGCCCCTCTCAACATGGCAGCCTCAGGGCTTCAAGAGGGGATATCCAGCAGCAAAGCAGGAACTGCGTTACCCTTGATAACCTACCACTGAACAGCACGTAGTGTCACTTTTGCCATGCTCTACTGATTACAAGCAAGTCACCAGCCAGCTCAGTTTCAAGGGGAGGGAACACAGACCTCACCTCTCTCATAGTGGAGCAAAACACACAGGATAGAAAACACCACTGGGGCTCAGCGCCTGTAGCTCATGCAGCTAAGGCACCAGCCACATACACCAGAGCTGGTGGGTTTGAATCCAGCCTGGGCCTGCCAAACAACACTGACGGCTGCAACCAAAAAATGGCCGGGTGCTGTGGGGGGCACCTATAATTCCAGCTACTTGGGACGCTGAGGCAAGAGAATTGCTTAAGCCAAGGAGTTGGAGGTTGCTGTGAGCTGTGATGCCACTGCACTCTACCGAGGGCGACAGCTTGAGGCTTTGTCTCCAAAAAGAAAAAAGGAAACAACACTGGGCCAGAAAACACAATCTCTGTGCTCAAGTTCCCTGGAAGCAGACTGGGGCAGAGATGTGGGGCATGTGGCTTGTTCAGGGCCTGTGCTTCAGAGGGGGAGGAAGGCAAGACAGGGAAAGAAGGGGAGAGGGGTGAGTGGGTGTGGGCTCAGGACCACAAATCACACCACGGAGTTGCCCTACCTTAAAGATGGAGCAGCCTTTTGTACCCTCAATTCAGTCAGCTGTTGGCTGTGACCCTACCCCCTGCAGAGAGGGATAATATAGTTGGCACATGGCTCTTGTCCATTGAGGCCATTCTCTGGATGATGAGGCAGCTGTGGCTGCCAGTAGCCACCACTCACAGCAGCAGAGATGGGCACACACAGCACCATAAATGTGGTCTAGGTGGGGCTGTGTGGTAGATTGCAGAATGACCACACCTTCCTCTTGTCTCTACAGCCACACCCTTTTGCATGTGACTTTTATATTTCTTCCATCAGGAACAGACTATTTCTCACTAAATCTGGCCTTTGCCATGTAACTTGCTTTGGCCAATAGGGCATTCCATTAGCAAGTGTGTGACCCACAAAATTAGAGGCTCTGGGGCTGCAGAGGGCTCTGCCAGCAAATGGAAACCAGTGGTCGAGGAATTCCTAGAGCAGAGCCCCCCGCAACCATCTCATGCTTTTGCTCTTGGGGTTTTATCTTCTCTGGGGCCCTATACTTTGAGTTAGGGTAAAAGTCAGAGTCACGAGGTCATCCTCCAGTTGCTACAATTCCAAATTAGAGCCAGCGGGTGGGGTTGCTGTCAGCAAGTTTGGGAAATGCCAAGCTGCCCCTTGCAAAACACTTTTTGGGTCTCTTGAATAAAGATTTCAATATTAAACATTAAGATATTGCTATGATTAAATCCTCACTGGGCATGGGGAAAGAGCTGTAACTACATTTCAATGTAGCATTTGAAGGGATTTAGTGATTTTTCCATTAATTTTTTTAAATGTCATGGGTATATATCTTTCTTCAAGGACTCAGCCTATGGCAAATTTCAGATTTACAAAGACCCATGGATGGACTTACGAGACCAAAAAGGGGAGTTCAGAAATCTACAATTCAAAAATTACAAAACTACTAAGATTTCAGCTAATCCAAAACCCATCTCAGTGGAAAATGTTGTAAGCTTTCCATGCATAATCAAAGAGATCTGGTTTGGAACTGCAACTGAAATGAAACTTTGTAAGAAAGTTTGATTCTAAAAGAGATGATCAAGCCAGAATCAATCAACTAGGGAGTAATGGCTCTCATTACAGAAAACACCAAGGGAGGACCACCGTTTAGCTACAACAAGGAGACAAGTGGTTCCCTCCTCTCTCCTTCCCAGCCCATCTCCTCATCTTCCCCAGCCCCACCTTCCAGCTGAGAAAGTGTGCAGAAGGTACAGTCTTCAATTTTATGGAGCAAGGAGATTTGTAGTAAATATTCATTAGGTTTTTAGTAAATACAATTACATTTCTGGCTAAGATTTGCATGGCTTTCATTAGAATTAACTAGTGTTTACTTTCAAGTGGAAGGAGATATACAATAGAGTAAAATGGTGTAGACATTAAAATGCAAATGAAAATCGCTGGCAATTACAGCAGGAGAGTGGTAGCTTCCTGTCTTAGCAGCCAAGGCCAGGGCAGATGCCCATTTCCTGTCCCTTCTCCGTGCTTTTAGGGGCACCATCATCTCTTTCCTCAGCAAAGGTGCCAGAGAAACCTTGGCTTTTTACCCAAGGAGGAGGTGGGAATGTGGGTCTCCACTCAGATCTGGGCTCGTCCTCTCTAGCCCCCTTGTTGTTGAGACTAACCCAGAAAAGGCCTTTGGCCAAGGTCCTATAGTCACCAGACAGCAGCCCCAACTCCCAATTCCCTCTCTGGTGCTCAGGACACTGATGCTACCCACTAGCCCTTGAATATGGATGTTCTTTCATCCTGCCAAAATGATGCAATCCCTGCAATCCCACTCCTAGGCATCTGCTCCAGAGGAATGAAAACATTTGTCCATGCAAAAACATGTACACAGATGTTCATAGCTGCATTATTTACAATAGCCAAAAGGTAGAAACAACCCAAATGTCCATCAACTGATGACCAGTCCACAATGTGGACTAGTCATACAATGGGTGTTATTTGGCAATAAAAGAAATAAAGCACTGCTATAGGTTACGACAAGGATTAAATGTTACGTTAAGTGAAAAAAAGCCAGTCATAAAGGACCATGTATCATATGAAATGTCCAGAATAAGAACAGACAAAGCCATAGAGACAGTAGATATGTGGTTCCCAAGGGGGCTGGTGAGAAGGGGATTAAGGGGTGACTGCAAAGGGGTATGTGGGGTTTGTGGTTTCTGAGATGGGCAGGGTCCGATTGACAGGAGGGTATCATGCACTCAGGATACAGAGGGAGGGACAGCAGGGCTCCATGGTGATCATTTGGGGGCATGCAGGGAGGTCAGGGGCAAGTCTGAATTTTGTCCTGTGCAGGAGGGGTAGGTTTCTGAGGGATGTGTGGCAGGCTGCTCAGATCCTCTCAAGAAGGGACCTCCTGATAGTATGGATCAAGGTAGCCATAGGCACCGTGGGCAGCCACCATAACAGACAGCCAGGCCAGAGGGAGTGATGCTGAGAGTCTGAGTAGAGGCCAGCCCTACAGCTGGGAGGTGGGAGATTGGGGTTGATTAAGATGGGCTTAGGATCTGTTGTCATCAACAGGATTTGATGATCAGCTGGATGCTGCAGGACAGTGAGCTGACTCAGGTGCCCAGGGCAGGGGCCCAAGGAGAGTGGGTCTGGGGAGAAAGGCCTGTGCAGTTTGGGGCTCTATAATTTATCCTGGGAGGATCCACTGTAGGGCCCCAAACTGCCCAGAGATGTGGAGGACCTTTGTGGTGAGGACAGAGGACTCAGAGATGAAAAATCCATTCATAAGGCCCTCATGGGCATTCCTCTCTAGGAGGAAGCAGCATGGTAGCCAGAGGCCTAGTGACCTGAGTTTTCCTCAGTTAATATGACCCTGACCACTTGGAAGGAGGGAAGCACAAATCAGGGACACGGAACTAAGGCCTGGTGAAGGGCAAAGCCAGAGGATACGGGTTATTCCGTTTGGGGTAGTAAAAATGTTTCAAACTCAACCTCTCCCCGGAGGTGCTGAAAGTGAAATTAAACCAGGGTGATGGAAGATAGTTTCCAAGTCTCCTCAGTCTGCCTCAGGCAGGCTCTCAGATTCTGGTGATTGTGTCCCCTGCCTCAGTTTCCCCCATTATCATTTTTCACTGTCAGAATTGTTCCTTGCCATGACTTCACCTGGAGAGCAGCCCTCACCTTTCGACTGAAAGCCCCAGGAGGGGAAATGAAGCCTCCAACACACTAGAGTCACCACGTTCTGCTCACTCATGCTTCAGGTTCACAGCCCTCCATACCCAGCTGCCTCTTCTGTACTTCCAACAGAGATTTATAAAGATTTAATAGCTGAGGACTGGCTCGGCGCCTGTGGCTCAATCGGCTAAGGCGCCAGCCACGTACACCTAAGGTGGCGGGTTCAAATCCCCAGCCCGGGCCTGCCAAACAACATGATGGCTGCAACCAAAAAATGGCTGGGCGTTGTGGCGGGCGCCTGTCACAACTAGCTACTTGGGAGGCGGAGGCAGGAGACTCGCTTGAGCCCAGGAGTTGGAGGTTGCTATGAGCTATGATGCCATGGCACTCTACCTAGGGGGATAGCTTGAGGCT
>CAUYQV010061018.1:0-20507 GCA_963574575.1 Galagoides demidoff
ATTTAATACCTACTTGTTGTAAGAGATAAGCACCCCTTGCTCAGACATGGCAGTTCACGTCAATGTGCTCCTCCAGGAGATTGATTCTGAGAAAGATTTCTTTAAAGATCCAGCTTCTGTACCTGCCTATAGATATGCAGAAATATGCAGAAAGACTCTCTTTGTTAAGGAATTCTGGAGAATCAGCCAGGGGTCTAGCAGCTGGGGGTGAACAAACCCGTCTTCTAGCATTGGGTTCTGTTCTCTGCCTTCTTCCTTAATTAACATTATAATTTCCTAGTTTCAGTTTGGGCTAGCAAGGACAGACAGCCAGTCTGCTTTATGTTTTTACTCTAAACAAGATCAATTGTATATGTGTTCTTCACACTAAATTGTAATCTTAATGGCGACTTCCTAATGTTACTTCACTTCTTTGTGTATATGTTAAATTCTTACTGAATGTTTAAAAGTATATAAGATAATCAGTAAAGTTTAGCCGGGCTGCCGACCAGAATGAGTCTCAGCCTCCTTTATCATTCCGTCTGCAGTTCCTTTTCCCTGCATCTCTGATCAGAAGCTCCAAAGAACATACACCATCACCTACTATGTAACCATATATTATAAGTTGCAAGATTAAAACAATGAGGTAAACAGTTAAACTATCATTTCTTTATGAAGCTAACAGCACATTTGGTTAAACACAATAATAATAACACTAATCACAATAAGCATTATTACTGTTAATCTTTATTTTACTTTATCTCTAATGCAGTAATTAAGTCTTTAAAATAACATTAATTAGTAGCTATTATTATTTCCATTTTTTGTGTGATGAAAATAAGATTCTCTTAAAATCTCATAAGGATAAATTGTCATATTCCTAAATTTAGAATGCCTGTTCTACATAAGCTGTGAACTGTATAATATTCAGCACTTAAACAAGAGAATAGAGAGTTAGAGAATACTGTAGAGGAAACAAAATTTTACCTTTATTCATCTTAACCCTTAGTCAGGAAGGAATTTCAAAAGCAGATTAACAAACAAGTTTATTAATGCAGGGTAAACCTTAAGGAAAGGTAATGCAAATCAGTGGCTTGGAACTCTAACTTACATCTTCAACAAAATCCAATAAGCCTGTAAAAGAAATGACAAGACAAAAAAAAATGATTTTGGTTTTCCAAAGGTGGGAAAACTATAAGGAAATTTGTTTGCAGATTCTTCTGGGGCCATCTTTGGGCTGATAACGATCTAGACTTTTGTACAATAAAGGAGAATTTATATTTGCCTTTAAGCAAAAAAGGAAAGGTAAAGATTTTCATGCATGTGGCTACTTCTTAATTGCCCTCAGCTCAACATAATTTTTACATCAAAGAGGGAGCATAGTCTGTGGTCACATCTTCTGGTTTACTTTAATATATAAAACAAGCCTGTTGTTACAGCATACTGTCATGAGGTCACACTGATACTGAGAATAAAATCCCTCTTGAGAAAAACAGTTTCAAAGATTGAGGCTATCTTATTAGAGTTTGAAAGATTACTAAAAAATATTGTTATATGCAATTCTGGTCAAGAGAGTAGTGTTAAGCTTAGGGCTTCATTATTCATTAATTGAGTGAGTAATCTGTATCTGCATATGTTTGATGGTTAGAAGTATGCAGACAAAAAAGTCTGATAATTATGCTATACACTTTTAAATGTTCAAGGACAGAAAGAATGATGGATAAGAAGATAAGCATAAACAGCAGGGCACATGAACAGATGAATCAGGACAGTCAAAATGAAGAACTCACCAAATAGGAATACAGAGGAATGGAAGCATGAAAGATTCATTGTGCTCAATTCACAATATATCTCTGACCACACGCTTATAATTGTTCAGAGCAGAGAAATGCCAGAGCCAATTTGTCAAGTCCTAAAAATATGTCTTAGCATTGTAGTCTTTGACAATGTTTTCCATTTTTCAATTAGCACAATGCTTAGGTCATTAGAAACCAAGAGTAAATGAAGAAGACAGAGTAAGAATCAATGAGAAGATTGGAGAAGAAACTCTCTGAAGTCCATTATTACTTAATTTTTAAAATCATTATTTAATTTGCAATCCTTTAGAGTCCTATTCCTTATAAAATAAGCATAATAATACATAAATGAGAAACATCTATCTGATTTCTCTTGGGGAATTAAAGTTCCTAACAGAACTAAGTACACAATTATCCCTTTTTAAACAAAGGTACTTGATGTAGTTGACTGAAAATGAGCCTGATATCTACCAAGTAGGAAAAGAGCATCATTTGATTATTAAATTGGTATTTGCAGTTGAACAGAAAAATGCCTTTAATATTTTCTGTTTCAAATTGCAAGGTATGACATAAGTATAAGGAAATCTAGCTGTGCTTATGTAGATATTGAGCAAGTGTTCTGGGATGGCTTTCTTCATACACTTTCTTATGACTTGGAAGAAACATCTGATCATCGTTTTTATTCCAGTAGAAATATTTATTTAATTATAACTATGGTGTTCAGTGAAGATACTGCAATGAATAAAATCTTCAAGAACACTATTTTAGAATTGATGTTCTAACAGCTAAAATCTCATGCTTTAAAAAGTTAGTACAGTTTTGTTATTTGTTTTCATTCTTTCTTGATTAAGATGAAAGTGAAAATTTAAGAAAATGTAACCAATATGAAGGTATCTTTCTAACCTTTAAAATGACTGCATCTGTTGAAAGCTGATCTAGTTTGGGGGTAGTTATTAGGAACATGGATCTATACAGCAATAGTTAAATCATTTGAAGGAGGTACAACAGTCCGTTTTAGAGAATGAGTTTCTGTCAACAAAATAATTGTAGCTTTATGAAAGTCCAAACATACTACTATATATTTCATGTACAATATATTATATAGTTTGTGTATATTATTTTAAATCTGACATTTTTAAGACACAATTATTTTTAATAATTGCATGTAACTAGGTCTGAAAGGTTCTATTTGATCTAGCATTAATTTCTCAAGGAATACTCTGTGTTAAAGTAAAAGACAAAAATACCAACAATCACTAACAACAACAGCACCAAAAATGTTTTAAAATGTCTAGAATGTTAATCTCCTACTTACTAATGAAAGCATTACAGAACTGCATTAATTTTTATAAGTTTATGTATGAAAACATATTGAAATAAACAGTGTATATTAGCAGGTTATAGAGAATTGTAGAAGTGTGTTAATTCATCATTACATGGACATGTCTTTAGTAGTAAGTGCAGAGTACCATATGCATGGAAATCTGGGTTTTTCTCTTGTCTGCAGTATCTTAAAATAAAATGCTTAGTAATTTGGAGGATCATATTTTTTGAGATAAATTTTATTATATTTAGCTTTGGCAATCACTTGACATACATGAAAACAAAGCAATAATGTAATCATTCCTCTACTCTTTATCATCTTTTCAATATGGCTAAAAACCTAGCTGCTCTCCATGAAAATCTTGACTATTCAGTAGCAACCTAAACCTCCTACAAGGGAAGGTTTTAATTTATAATTATTTCTTTAGGATGTGTGTGCATATTCATATTTATATATCAGTCTTAAATATATTGTATCGATACCAAGGTGCTAACTAAATTCTTTACAAACACATAAATCATATTTAAGTTCTGCAGTTTTCTTTCTGAATTATCTTGATACTAAGCGTTTATATTCCTTTCAAAGACAGTGCTTTGTGTAAGATCACATTCTCTTTTCCCTGGTCTTTCAAAGTTTCCTGGCCTCACATTTCTCCCATTTATACTAACCTACACTAATTCAAATGCATGGAAGTATCCAATTTACTTCTTTCTTCAAATATCCTGATGACTTTCATTTCAGGATTAAGTACAAAAATGGCCAGCCGTGGACTGAGGTGCTTACAGGGTGAGCAATCTTAAAACCCTGGTGCTTGGCAGTTCAGCTTCCACTAGTCTTTTTGAATCCTAGACATTATTCTCACCACTGTTCCCACTTTTTTTGTTTTTATTCATATACCTTCTCTCCACATTCTACTAAATTTCCTCCATGAGTTCCATCAACAAAATGCTTACTTCAATGTTCAGAATCTATATCTCACCCATGTGGCACATCCACTATCCCATAAGTAACCAACCGTATTCTTGTAAGTAAACAGCAATTGTGGCCCAGTATCATGTAATTGCTAGATCACATTCTTTTAGGAATAAAGGAAACCACACACATTAAGGATCTATACAATCATATAGGCCTAATTATATTATCAATGTTATTTGTCATCACTGGTATTTAAACAGTGTGCCTTTAGTTATATTACAATTACATGTTTTATTTCAATGTGTTTCTCATTTTCACTTCCTCTGCCTCTTGAAAACCTAACAATAAAGAGGTATAAATACTACATACAAATGCACTAAGTGTTCACTTAACACTGTCAATATGTTCTTAGAAATTGTCATCCTAAGCAAAGTTACACAGACATTACAAGAGTTAATTTATTACTACATACTTCTGATCAGAAGAATACCAATGTCTACAAGACCCCAAACACTTCCAGTGCTAAACATTGAAATACATGTAAGCTATGAATGCATTTAAGAAAGACTAATCAAGCAAGTAAGATAACTATGCAATCTTTGTTGAATCAGTGAGTGACAAGGGCAGTTTTGGTGGATGGTTAAATCAGGGAATAAATGTTTACAAAGCAAAAATTACAAGCTGCTCACCTAGCACACCACACAGGTGAAAAACCATGACTAACAGTACAGGTCCTCTGTGTACTCTCCTACCTTGTTGTTTATTGCTATGCAACATTATGATTACTTCCAAGTTTTAATTTATAATAATCATGCTCATTTATCTATTTATTTATTCCTTTAATCACTCACTATTAATTCCTTTTATCTCATTTATTTATTCCTTTTAATTTATAATAATCATGCTGTTTCATTTATTCCTTTTATATGTCATCTATTCCAGCTCAGGATCACGAGTGGCCATAGCCTATCCCATCAGCTGGGGGCTCACTGCGAGTACCAGCCTTGGCCAGGACACCCCCTCATGGCGGGACTCATTCTCACACACACACTCACACTCAGACAGCAGAGACACACTAACGCATGTAACATGCACATCTTTAGATGTGGGAGAAAACCAGGGTACAGGGAACAATTCCACACAGATATGGAGAGAACCTACAAACTACAGGCCAGCAGAGACCTCCAGGCCATCAGCTTTGAAGCTTTGTCCTTCAGCGATAAACAAAAGGACACGGAATGAAACTGCGATATTCAGAGACGTGATTGAGAGGAATCGGCAGTAGTTCTGTGATTGCGATGAATCTGAGACAGTTATATCATGCTGGAGTTACAGAGAGAGAAATCAAAGCACAGCTACATCTTAAGGAGAATGGTACAGGAAGGAGCATTCCTGACGATGCAATGCCCTCAGCATGGACCATGCCTAAAGGGAGGCTGAGTTAAATGACAATAGCCAGAAGGCCTGGAGAATAACCGATACCCATTCGTACCTGTTGCACGAACATTTTCCATATCCAAAATGGCACACAGTGCTGCCCGTGCCCATCAGCAGAAACGGGCCTTCAGAGAGAACTGCAGACAGGCTGCCAGCTCTGAGAACGTCTAATGACTGAGATTCTCTCTGAGGAGATACCGGGGCTTCAAAAATGGAATTTTAAGACTGAAGTTGTTAGGGGCTTTCTTTCTTTTTTTTTCATTTTTTCTTTTTATTCCTTTTCTTTTCTTCTTTTCTTTAACATGAGTAGTGCATACTGCCAGCCGTTCTGCCCACATACTTTGAGTGAGATTTCCTATTTACACTCTACCATGGTGATCTGCAGCTGGTGTGCCGGGGCACCCTGGTGTGCTGTGAGGAAAATTTTTAAATATCATTTGTTGAATTATTTTCAAAAGAAGTTCAAAGCACTGTAAATATATATATATATTTATATATTTATATATATGTGTATATATATACATATATATTGCTGTTTTTTTCTTTTGATCAATACAATTTAAGTGTGCCATGAAACTTTTAAATTTTAGGTTCAAGTGTGCCTTGAGATAAAAAAGGTTGAAAAACACTGGTCTACCACATTCATAGCAAACAAATATCAGTCCAGGGAGATGCACAGACGCATATCTAAAGGCAGAAAAAAATCACTGCTGGCAACATACAACGATTAATCAATCTTTGACCACAAAAATTGCTGTAAGTTAGTAGATATTGACAAATACTAATGGGAGATAATAGGAAGAAGTTAAGAGAACATCAAAAGAAAATAAAGTCCTACTACCCTAAAAAAGATCGTTTTTTGATAATTCAATTTTGTGTGAAAAATGACAGAAGTACGTTGACACAAACAATCAGAGAAAAGGAAAACATTTATCACTTAAAAATATATTTAGTTACAAATATGAGAAATTTAATTCATGAGACGGAATAAAACCTTGAGGACTCTATCCTTCCTATACAACAAAAATATAGGCGATCCAAAGTGATTAATAAGGAGATACATCTGCCAAGAGTTCCACAAAAGGAAATGTGAGGAAGACGTAAAATTTATAGTAGTACATCAAGTACCGGGAGGGATGACTCACAAAAGGAAAATAGACATTATGTGAACACAAAATCTGCTCATGGTTGTTGACAGTAGTCTTGTTTATAATTGCCAAAACCTGGATACAACCAAGATGTCCTTCAGTAAGTGAATGGGCAGACTGTGGTGCATCCAGACAATGGCATATTAGTCAGTGAAAAGAGCAGATGACCATGAAAAGATGTGAAGAAACTTAAATGTGTATTACTATGTGAGAAAAGCCAATGTCAATAGGCTACCTCCCACATGACACCAACTAAATGACGTTCTGGATACGTCACAGAGGTGTAAAAGTATCAGTGGTTTCCAGAGGTTAGGGAGGAGGGGGATGATAGGCAGAGCACAGTGGATTTTTAGGGCAGTGAAACTCCTTTCTAGGATGCACAGTGGTGCACACATGTCATTATAAATCTGTTCAGACCTGCAGAGTACACAACATAGTCTAAACTATGAACTTGCAGTCATTATTAATATAACCATGTAGGCTCATTGATTATAACAAATGTACCACTCTGTTGGGTGATGTTGGTAACGGGGAAGTGGTACAAACATGGAGGCAGGAAGTATAAGGGAAATCCCTATACATTCCTCCTAGTTTTCCTTAAACTACTCTAAAAAACAGTCTATTAAAAACACACCAATACTTAAAAATCTCATCAGTTAATGAGAGAAAATTGTTAAAACTATGAGAGAGATTATAGACTCAGATTCACCAGATTTTCAATCCTAAAAAATTGATGGTATAAAATATCTTGTCTTTAGATTTTCACATTTAAGGAAGCAACACAGATATGGTGACACATCATGGGGAAAAAATTAATTCACAGGTTAATGCTGGCCATCTCTAATTGTATGTAATTTTTTTAACCTTAAACTAATTTTTATCTAATATTGAATTGTATCTAAGTTGTATATGATATTAAATGTACAAATGGATAATGTGCAGACTATAGAGGACAAAAGAACTCTGAAGTTCTATCTCTGTATCTGCAGCAGTCAACCCATAAAAACAGACACCATCTTCGCAACAGTTGGCCTAGAACAGTCAAAGACTTGCCCGAGGACTGGCCTCTCTCCCACCTCCTGTTATTTTCACTCAGGGCCACAAGAGGAAGCTCCATACACTCCCAACCAATCATGTGGGACATCCTGCCCCGGGTTAGCTTGCTTCAAGCCCCATCATGGTCAATGACATCCAATCACAGCACACCTGAAGTCATTATTTTTTGTTGTTTTTGATTTTCCCCATTCTCACCTCACTGCCTTTGAGCATCTGCCAAATGCAAGCCATGGTGGCTGACTCACTTGCTGTAGCAAGCCAGGAATAAATAGCCTCTGCTTGTTCTCATTTGCATCATCTTCATTCATTTCCACGATTCTGTAGAAGGAACAACTCATTAAATGGAGTTTATTACATATCTTAGTTTACAAAAAAAAAAAAAAGCACACTTTCCACATATCTATCTCGAATATGTTGGAATTATTTATTTTGATTACGTATTAAGTGAAATCTTTGCTTCTTGTCCTCTTTTGTTTGCCCCAAATTGTTTCTGATACCTCTTTTAGAGATACTCAGTAAGTCTTCACTTAACATCATTGACAGGTTATTAGAAATTGTGATTTTAAATGAAACAACACGTCCTCTATTAATGTACTTTCCTTCAATGTTGTTTTGTTATAATGTTGATGAGAAAAAAACAATCTTTTTTTAATACATCCTTTTAGTTAAAGTGACATTTTCCAAGAACATATTTATGATTTTAAGCAAGGTCTATAGTACTGAGGATCATACTGTTAAAATAATTTTCTGGCAACCACTCACATAATCCACATGATTCATCAACTTCTTTTCCTGATAGAAACATGAGAATGGAACCTCTTTCCCACTTTTGGATAAAAATCAATATACCATTTCTGTTACTTGTATTTTAAGGTGCTAAAGCATGCTACCTCATTTAACATTAGGTTTTATTAGAAAATGTCTTTAATTATACATAATTATAAATATCTAAGTAAATAAATAAGGAAGTTCTGTCCTGGGGAAAAACAAAAAACTGCAATTGTACCCTATTTGTACATGGACGTATCCAAACTATATTCTCTTATATTGCTTTCATTACATCATTTATTTTTGTAGACAAGGTCTGGCTCTGCTGCCTGGGCTGGGGTGCAGTGGTGTCATCATAGCGCACAGCAGTCTTAAACTACTGAGCCTAAGCCATCATCCTGTCTTAGTTTCCCAACATCATTTGTTTTTTAAAGTGGTCTAACTTTCTTATACTGTTCTTATTTTTTTAGATCTTCCTAGTGCACCTGGGTTTTATATAAGTATTACAACATTTGACTAGTTGCTGAATCTTTCAAACCCCCCTTTTTAATGTTGCTATTGATTTTAACAGTGAATTTCCTTCTAATCTCAAATCCCGGGCTCCATCTGCTCTAAGTCACCTGCTTTCCATGGTTTATCTTACACATACTGTTCCTTTGGGCATTCAGTACTTCCTCAGAGGCAGGGTCTTGAACTATTATATGTGTGCCCAGGTGCCTAAAGAAGTACCTGATGCTATTGCTCAAAAATCTTTGCTGGGGAATAAATTACCTTCTTACAATGCATTAGTGTCACACTGTTATGTTTCTCCCAAAGCTCCTGAAATCTTTATTTTAAAATAAGCCTGGATTCATTTATTTTTCTCTGAAAATCTAAATCACCTATAAAGAATTTTTTCCCAACATCTCTACATAAGTAGTTTAAGCATTTCCTTTTGTCTATCTTTTTACTCTCATTTTGAGCAACACTCCCCCATACTCCAAACCCTTTACAGCCCCAGGGAGCTTTAACATGAACCTTCCTTTCTGACTCTGTATTTCCTAAATCCTTCTGGTTGGTCAAGTTACATCCTATCATACTTGTATATGGTGTAATTTGGGATATGGAGATTCCATGGCCCCACAAAAGTTACTGACATGTCAAAGTAAATTTCATTTTTTGAAATTTTTACTTCAAATTCGATATTGTTTAATACAAATGATTACTTTGTAAATATGATGGTTCCCTGAGTAATTTAACAATACAACTTCCACCACGATCTTACAATTCCACTAGTGAATATATATCCAAGGAAAATAAAATCATTGTTGAAGAGATTTCTCTGTAACTGGAAAAATGTGTTAATATACACAGTGAACTAGTAGCCACAAAAAGAATGGAATTCTGTCATTTGCAATAGCACGGAAGAGCCTGTGGGACTCCATGTGAAATAACACAAGCCAAACACAGAAGGAAAACAACACATGATTGCAATGATATGTGGGACTTTTAAATGTTGATCACAAAGAAGTAAAGAGTAGAATACAAATTATCAGAGGCAGGAGAGGGTAGGAGAAGGGGAGAATGGGGAAAGGTTGGTCCTTGATTATAGTGAGGAGATATGAGTTCTGGCATTTTATTGTACAGAACAGTGGCTGTAGTTAATATAAATGTGTTCATTAAGACTGGACACGGTGACTCATACCTGTAATCCCAGCACTCTGGGAGGCCAAGGAGGGTAGATTGCTGGAGCTCAGGAGTTCAAGATCAGCCTGAATCAGAGTAATACCCTGTCCCCCCACCCAAAAACAAAAAAAACAAAAAGAAAGAAAGAAAGAAACAAACAAACTAACTAACTAACCAGGTGTTGTAGTGGGCCTCTGTAGTCCAGCTACTAGGGAGGCCAAAGCAAAAGGATTGCTTGAGCCCAGGAGTTTGAGGTTGCTGTGAGCTATGATGCCTCAGCACTCTAGGGAGGGTGACAGACTGAGACTCTAAATAAATAAATAAATACATAAATAAATAAAATAATGTATTTATAATAGTTAGAAGAGAGGATTTTGAATGTCTCACTACAAAAAAATAATAGATGTTTGAGGTAATGAGTATGCTAATTACTCTGCTTTAGTCATTATGCATTGTGTAAGATTATGGAAACATCACACTGAAACCATTAATATGTACATTTATAAAGTCAGTTAAACATAAAATAAAACAAAGAATATACCACTTTAACAGCATGATCTATATCTATGACATTTTATAGTTTCATAAAAATACAACCAAAGTGCCTTCCTTTATCTGCTTCTCAAAATTACTACATATCATAATACTTGCAAAAATTTCTACCATTTTATTAACTTATCAATTTGTATCAATGTTTTGTTTTCAAGAATATGAAACAAGGAAACATATGGTCCTTAACTCTAATTGACAATAAAGCTTCCTTCCACATGATCTCTTTGCAGGCAATTTCTTTGCTTTTTATGTAACACAGTCACCCACAAAATTTCTTGAAAGGATTTTTCCCCTTGATCTCCTCTCCCATATGCTACATATATTTCTCTTCTGTTTTTCTTCTCATCTCTTCTGTAAATCCTAAGCAAATCAACACCATTTGTTCTTTAACCCTGTCTCCTAATTTTGATAATATTAATTCTTTGAAAAAACACATCTAGGTAACACTATACATCTGGGGCTATGCTACTGTCTTATTATGCAAAAAGGATTCCAGCATGTTCTCTGCCTTTAATAATCTCACTGCCTTTTTTTGTACATAGACAAAAACCTGCAGTAAATATGTTAAGTGCCAGAAATTCAGTCTGGAAAAACTATTGGTTATAGGAAATTTTTATGCTTGTAAGGACAGACAAAAATGTTAGCAGTTTCTCACCCACAGCCTTAGGTGTGGGTTAGAACAAGCTGTCTAGGGTTACTCCGGCGTGGTCTTGCGGAAGGTGCCACATGCCCTCGCGGAAGGTGCCACGTGCCCTCTACAGCCATAACTGTGCACAGTGATGTCCCGCTCACGCAGCTGCTGCTTGGCATGTGCCACCTCTGTTCCCCCGCATGTAAAGGTGTGCAGGACCTGCCCCATGTGCAGATGACAGATCATAGATTGTGGACAATCTAAGTAGTAGAGCTCCCTGGTCACTGGGCGCTGGATAAGGACATGCCTCCCATGCCTCTGTGAGCTGAATAAAGCATGTCGCTCCTGTTGTCCTTGCCTCTTCTGTCTGTTTGAATTAGAAGACTGCATTATACTTACTTGAACAGTGATAATAAATAATTGAGTAGTGCCTAAGAAACAGAACATAGAAATAAATAATATAAAATAGCCTAGAAATTCCAGTAAGGAGTTAGTGCCACTGAAGTGTAGGAAGAAAGGGAAAAAATGTGAGACTCTGAGGACTAATACAATTTTTTAACCTTCCAAATTGATGATTAAACTGAGTATATCCATTTTCAACAGGTACATGTACAAATGAGCACAGTCATATTCAGCAAGTGGGAATGTTCATTATTTTTACATTTTTCAATGAACACAATAGATTCGTTAATCATTCATGTATATATTACTCAGATGACACCCTCCAAACTGATAGGTTATTAAAAAGATATGGGTCAGGCCCAACGGTTTATGCCTTTAATCCCAACACTTTGGGAGGCTGAAGTGGGAAAATCACTTGAGTCCAGGAGTTTGAGATCAGTCTGGGCAATGTAGTGAGATCCCATTTCTACAAAAAAATGAGAAAAAAAATTGAAATTTAACTGGGTGTGGTGGAGCACAACTGTGGTCCTAGTTACTTTAGAGGATGAGGTGGGGAGATGACTTCATCCCAGGAAGTGGGGAGTATTATGTACCATTGGTGCTGGAATCTCTTCTTCAGTAGGTCCTTGGTATTGGGGATTCAAAGAATGAACCCATGGACCACAGATCAGTGGTAAGATAAGATTTTATTAAAAAAGGAATGCAGAAGTGAAAATCACCAGAGCTTCTGGAAGGAGGAAAGAACTAACTGGGGAGTATCTACAAGGTCTCTTTATCTAGGAGTACTACTTTTGAGAATTACACTTGGCCAGGATTTAGTAGGGGGAAAAAATATATTTTCAAAGTTAATGAGTGCACTAACAAATGAATGACGTTCTTCTTCCACAAGGCCAAGGTTATCAGGTCTTTACAGCTTTTGTCTCCAAAAAGGGATTAGAGTTGTGTGCTCCCTACTCAAGGTAGAACCACCCAAAAAACCATCCCAGGGCTGGGCGCCTGTGGCTCAATTGGCTAAGGCGCCAGCCACGTACACCTAAGGTGGTGGGTTTGAATCCCCAGCCTGGGCCCACCAGACAACAATGATGGCTGCAACCAAAAAATGGCTGGTGTTGTGGCGGCGCCTGTGGTCCCAGCTACTTGGGAGGCGGAGGCAGGAGACTCGCTTGAGCCCAGGAGTTGGAGGTTGCTATGAGCTGTGATGCCATGGCACTCTACCCAGGGGGATAGCTTGAGGCTCTGTCTCAAAAAAAAAAAATGCATTTTTCTTCCAGTTAAAACAGATACTCTTGTTACTCACTCACACTCAGCACCATTTTCTGAGACATCTTCTCTCCTTCCATTTCTATTCCTGCTAATCTCCTATTTATTCTTCAAAGGTCCTACTCTGGGAAGCCATCCCAGTCCCTAGGCTGAGCCTCTTTGCATCCCTGAGCTCTTCCAGTTCCATTCTTCTCTTTCACTCAACCTTGTTTGAGGGGATGGGGTGTCTGTATCCTGCTGTGTCCCCACTCCAAAGGTTGGGGGCTCTTTGGGTGCCTGGCAGAGGATGAGGCTTCTTGAGGGTGCTAGCATGCCCTTGCACAAAATGGGTGACAGGGAGGGTTTGGTGATTCAGGAAGTACCTGAAAGTGTTGGGGTACCCAGCCCAGAAGAGCTGCCCCAGGAGCCCCAAACCACTCTTTTCAGTACCATTTTTGGGGTCTGTGGGTCCAAAAAAGGGGCTGGGGATTGAGGGCAAAGGTAGGGCTCTCAGAGAAGGTCAGCTCCTTTGCTGGCCAATATGAGAAAGGCTTTTCTGTCAGAATGGTGCTCTAGGAGGTGCTGAGCTCCTTATCACAAGAAGCAACCAAGGAATGTGGACACATATTTCACTAGGCAGGAAGTCCAGAGTCTGTGACTCTGCTGATATGGCAGAGTCTATGGAGATGAGGTAGTAATAGTGACAACACAGGCTGAGGATGGCATGGGAGGGAGATGGGGACTAAAGGAATAAGGACACATCTAGAAAGCACCAACTCAGTAGAGGGTGGGGGACTTGCTTAAAGTTCCTGCTGCTGACCTCCAGCCATGATGGTAGGACTGGCCCAAGGTGTCTAGGGTCCTTAGGGGAGAGGACAGTTAGAGCAATGATTCCCATGGCCTTGCAGCCAGTGGCCACACAGTTCCCAATGTGGTGGGGGTAGGCTTGAGCCCCTTGTCTTCCCCGGCTGGCTGCCCTAGACAGGGACTGCATTTCTGCTCAATGAGCTCAGTCCCTGGGGACACAGGACCCGGGGCCGGGCCAAGACACAGATGCCAGCCCACTGACTAGGAACCTGAGAATGTGCCCTTGGCCTCTCCTTCCAGCACCGCAGTCCTGCCTCTGTGTGGAAGCTGGGACCAGGTCCTGGCACCCCGGAGGTGATTGTGAGGGCTCTGTGAGAACCAGAGGGGGTGAAGGCTATGAGTGTGGGTCCTGGGAAAATGTGGGGAGGCTAGACTCCAGGGCCAGTGTGCTGATAACCAGCCAGGTCCCTAGACACTGCTCCATGATACACTCCAGTGTCAGTGGCATAACCCCTCCCCACCTCACTAGTTTCACCTCCCTGTCTTGCAACTTTTGCATGGGTTTTTTCCACTGCCAGGAGCATGCTTCTCATACCCCTAAAGACCCCTTCCCCCTTGACTGCTCGCTCTGACCTTCTAGCTCTTCTCACCTTCATTCAGTCATTCAACAAACATTCACTGGACACCTACTTGGTGCCATGCTCTATCATACATGGAAGTGACCCAAGGCTGAGGTAGTTCCTGTCTTTTTTTTTTTTTTTTTGAGACAGAGCCTCAAGCTATGCCCCTGGGTAGAGTGCTGTGGCATCACAGCTCACAGCAACCTCCAACTCCCGGGCTCAAGCAAGTCTCCTGCCTCAGACTCCCAAGCAGCTGGGACCACAGGCACCTGCTACAATGCCTGGCCATTTTTTTGGTTGCAGCCATCATTGTTGTTTTGGTGGGCCCAGGCTGGACTCGAACCCGCCACCCCATGTGCATGCGGCTGGCACCCCAGCCACTTGAGCCACAGGTGCCGAGGCAGTTCCTGTCTTGATAGAGGTGACAGACAAGATACAAGAGGGAGAACAAATAAGAACCATAGAGACAAGAAGGTTCAGAGGGAGGAAGATAGTTCATTGTGGGGAGGCCAGGACAGGCCTCACTGAGGAGAGAATCAGAGCTGAGACCTGAAGGAGAGAAGCCTGTAAGGGAAGCAGCCAGGGGAAGGTAGAGGGATTAGAAAACACAAAGGCCCAGAGGAGGAAAGGGTGGGTGGAGGAGAGTAACCAAGGCAGCCCATGGAGACAGCTAGGTACAGAGGGAGTGAGGGGTGGGAAATTGGGAAGCTGGTGGGCCTGTGCCCCAAGGGGCCAAAGAGTCTGGGATTCTAGCCCAAGCACAGTGGAAGTCACTGGGGAATTTTAGCAGGGGAAGCTGAATCTGACTTAGTTTGTAAACAATCACTCTGGAAGGTCTGCCTCCTCCTTCTAGGGAGCCCTCTTAATACTTCCCACAGCATCCTTGATCAGATTTCTGACCCCTCCACATGGTCCTGCCCAGTTCTGCCACCAGATTCCAAGCTCTGTGGGCATCTGTCTTGCTCACTGCTGAATCCCCAATGCCTAGTAAGTGAAATAATTATCAATTGAATTAATGAATCAGAAGATGGGATCTGAATGTGCCCAGTGCCAGCCCTTAAGACCTCCCCTGTCTAGAAACAGACACATCCAGCCTCCATTAGATCAGGAGGAGAGAAGCCTGCAAGGGAAGCAGCCAGGGGATAGAGTGTTACAGGTAGAGAGAATAGACAGGGGCTGTTGGGGATTCTCAAGAGAGGGGGTCTGAGAACATACAGGGAAGGAAGGGAAGTGGAAGGGGACTCACCTCAACGGAGCACCTGAAGCTCTGTCTATGGATTGGAGAAGGGGAAGAAGGGAGGCTATTCTCTACTCCTCCTAGAGGTGGGTAGTTTCCCTGACCCAGGACTGGGTCTGATGCTTTGCCCTCTAATCTGTGCCATCTCAGATTCTTGGGCTGCAGACCATACCAACCTTCAACGCCCCTGGCCTCAGTCTGGACCTCATGTTCTCTTGTTCACGTCTGACCCATGATACTCTGATGTCCTCTAACTACCTTTCCTTGCTTCCTGGCCGGTGAAACTTGTCATCCTCCCTGTAGGGGTGGCATTTGCTGCCCCCAAGCCCCTTTTGGCCTATTACAGAGAAGGGGAGCACCTCCCCTGAGTTTTCATGACCTCCTCCCTTAGCCATACGTTTAGGTCTCTTCCATGATAAAGTGAAATCTACAGTGAATGTCCATCTCACATCTGACTGGCCCCAGCTCCTGTCACCTCTCCCTGCTTTACATCTCCTTCCATCCCTGACTCCATTCTTCCCTTCTCCACTTGGCTTTATGCCCTCTACAAATGTTCTTGTCCTCTGGCTTCTGGGCAGGTTTGGCCAGTTGGAGAAACTGCCAGATGAAGTTGGAGGAAAGTGAGAATGAGATCCTCTGTGTCACTCCTATGGGAGTCACCTCATCTAGCTGTGTCCCTTGACCAAAGTCCCTGTCCACACAACTCACTCCTGAGCTCTGCACCTCCTCTTTGTTACAACAAGAATACCCAGAAATGGAAAGGGCTCTCTATGGGTGCTTGCCCTGGGTACTACACTAACCCCTGCTGTTTCCCCAAACCCTGTCCACCCCACTGTATAAAGGTCCCTATGTAAACCTGTCTCAAATTACCCTGTTTGAATGTGTCAATTGTTTCCACCAGACTCCCAACCAGGATCCCAATCTCTCCTTCCCCATCTGTTTAACTTCACTCAGAGATTCCAAGCCCTCCTCCATTCTAGCTTTCCTCCCCAACAATTTTGGGATCTGCATGGCTCAGGCCTCTCACTTGATATCTCAGCAGTTTTTGGCCAGGGCTGGGTTTGAACCCGCCATCTCCGGCATATGGGGAAGGTGCCCTACTCCTCTGAGCCACAGGTGCCGCCCCTATCTCAGCAGTTTTATTTTGTTCTTTTTTTTTTTTTTTTTGAGACGATCTTACTTTGTTGCCCTAGGTAGAGTAGCATGGTATCATAGCTCACAGCAACCTTAAACTCATGGGCTTAAGAGATTCTCTTGCCTCAGCCTCCTGAGTAGCTGGAACTACAGGCACCCCCTGTAGTTCCAGCTACTCCAGCTATTTTCCACAACTCCCAGCTATTTTTAGAGGCGGGGTCTCACTCTGGCTCAGGCTGGACTGGAACCTGTGAATTTAGGCAATCCATCTGCTTTGGCCTCCCAGTGTGCTAGGATTACAGGCCTGAGCCACCACGCCCGGACTGTTTTCTTTTTGACTAGGTCTCATTCTGTTACCTAGGCTAGAGGTGCATTGGTGTGATTATAATCACTGAAACCCCATTAGAAAACAACAACTGGCTCGGTGCCTGTGGCTCAAGTGGCTAAGGCACTAGCCACATACAGCTAAGGTGGTGGGTTTGAATCTAGCCCCGGCCCACCAGACAACAATGATGGCTGCAACCAAAAAATAGCCAGGCGTTGTGGCCGGTGCCTGTGGTCCCAGCTACTTGGGAAGCTGAGGCAGGAGACTCACTTAAGCCCAGGAGTTGGAGGTTGCTGTGAGCTGTGATATCATGGCACTCTACCCAGGGGGACAGCTTGAGGCTCTGTCTCAAAAAAAAAGAAAAAAGAAAACAACAACTAAAAATACGTAATCACCGAAACCCCATATTCTTTGGCTGCAGTGATCCTCCTGCCTCAGCCTCCCAGGTGCGTGCTTCCATGCTTGACTAATTTATCTATTTTCTGTAGAGATAGGGTTTTATTCTTGCTCAGGCTGCTTTCGAACTCCTGTCCTCAAGCAATCCTCCTGCCTCAGCCTCTGAAAGTGCAAGGATTAGAGGCATGAGCCATTGGCCTGGCCTCTTTGAAGCCACAAACTGTGTCCCTACTCCTTGACATTCCCCATTCCTCCATTGCTGGGGCACCACCCTTGCCTGGTCTGTATCTTACATCTGTGGCCTCTCTTTTTTGCCTGTATCCTAGATGTTGGGGGCACCCCAGTGCTCAGTCTCCACTCTATTCTGGGGAGACTTCACCCTCTCTTCCAGCTTCAGCACCTCCCTCTGGCATCACACGCTGATGCTGGCTAGGCCACCTTTGTCTTTAGCTCGTAAGATTCTTCTAGATTCCTGCCCCTCCCTCAGATTGAACACGCCCCAAAACTGCCTCTGCACCTTCCATGCAAAATCTGCTCCTTCTCCAGTGCCTGGACCACGCCCATCTTCCTTCTAGCCCTCCCCAATCCCTTCTCAAAAGCCCCGAAAGAATATTCCAGACACGGTTCTGTCCGAGATCCTCCCCTGCAGGCATGCGAAGCCCTTACCATCCCGCGTTTTCCTATCCCAAACTTCCCTCCCAGTTTCACGGGAACGCTAAATCATCCGTGCGTGGGAGGCTTCCGTAGGTCGGAGCAAATTTTGCAAGGTTCAGTGCCATGTTCACCTCCTTTAGGTAGTCTTCCCTTCTTCCCCGCAGGTTAAGTGCCCCTCCCCGGGTCCTCATTCCAACGGGGCCTGATCACACACTGCCGGCCACGACCGTGACCTATGCTGTCTCCCTCGCCCCTCCCCTGGTGTGGGGCCAGCCGCACACCGTAGACCTGGTGGTAGGGATAGATGAATGAATGAATGAAGGGAAGGGGAAGGGAAGTGATCTGGAGGCCGGGGCTCCGGGCAGGAAGACTGAAAGGTTGACCATGGGAGGACCTCCCAGCCGGAGCTTGCGAGGTCCCGGCTCCCGCCCAAGCGATACGCGGGCCAAGCACCTCAGCCAGAAGAAAGGCTCTTCCAGATTAGCTCATGCTGGAGGTGGCAGGCCTAGGCCGAATTACGAGTTTCTATTGGTTCACTCGTGAGGTTGCGCCAATCAACGCGATTACTTCCTCCAGGAGGGCCCGCCTCCCTCCTGTCCCCAGGCCCCAGAGGCGGAAGACGTTTCCTTCTTGTTACCTTAGCAACCGTCAACGGACCCCTAGTCGCCTGGGCAACGGTCCCTGGCCTCCTAGTCAGCCTTTGCCTGGGCCCCTCCGGTAACCCAGACAACCGCTACCCGTTCCGGTCAACTATCAACCCTTCCCTTGTCACCTTGGCAACCCTCGCCAGACCCACCGTCCCCCTGGACGCCTTCCTAGGCTTGTCTGCAGACCTCCTAGCTCCAAAATTTCACTCCAGGGTCTGGGGTCCCTAGGCCCCAGTCTTCAAGGACCCTCTCCTCCCCCTGCCCATCTCCTCGCTCCCCAGCGGGGTCGGGGGCGTTGCTCACACCCTAGTAGAGGGGTCCAGAGGAGGTCTGGCACTGGGGGAGGGGTTCCTTGCTCTGTCGGCGGCGGAGGAACCAACCGCCTTGTGTTGAGGCCGCGCACAGCCCCCCACCGGCCTCCGTGCTCTGTGGGACTGTCCAGCCGCCCCAGGGAGCTCTTCAAAATGCAAACCATGTCCCTCCCCTGCTGAAAACCCTTCCTTGGCGTCCCTCGAATCGAATCCAAACTCCTCACAGCCCCTGGAGGTCTAGCTGTGGCCTCTTCTCCTGGGGGCCTTTTGCTCATTCTGCCTTCCTAGTCGCTGCTGCCTTCCTTGTTGTTACTCTATAGCTCAAGCATATTCCTGCCTTAGACTTCTCACTGCCCCCAAAAGTGTGTCTCCCCAAAAGCTAGGGTCCCACCTGTGGGAAGGCTTGCATGAATTCTGCTACAAGTATACATAATTCTCCCCACCTCTGTAATGTTTAGAAGGGAGGGGGGCTGGGTTTTTCTGGTTCATACTCTATTCCTAAAGACCTAGAACAGTGCTTGGCACATACGTTGAGCAAAGGGATGCTATGTTGGCAACAAAAGAGAACCAAGGGGGGTGACCAGCAGTTAGGCCAATTCTAGAGATAGGAGGTTCCCTAGGTCCTCATGCTTCAGATAATGAATGACACTGACCCGGGAGGTCAGGCAAAAGCCAGGGAAGTAGAAGGTGATGCTGTGACCACCCTGAGGATAAGTGCTACTTGTAAGCTCCTCATTTGGAAGCTGGAGCCAGAGGCCTCCAGAATGAGCAGAATGGTGGCTAATTTGGAACAGAAGACTCCAACTCCAGGAGCTGGAAAGGCAGGGTTGAGATCCCAGATAGCCATCCTGAGAGCTGGTCTCTTCCTACACAGAGTCCAGAATCCCACCAGAGTTGAGAGCTGTTTTCCCAGGGATTAGAGATGCTGGCCAGCCAAAGCTGGGCTGAGAGAATTTGACCTGACAAAGCCTAGGGTCACGATGGAGAGGATTGTGGGAGCTGCCTTGGGTCTGACTGGAAAGGAGTCTGCACATCCATTTGCCTCCCCACCAAGGTTCCCAAAGTTCCTCAGTGAGGTTGTCAAAAGCCAGGCAGGGCCAGGCATGGTGGCTCACGCCTGTAATCCTAGCACCTGAGGCAGGTGGATTGACTGAGCTCAGGAGTTCGAGGCCAGCCTGAGCAAGAGAATCATTTGAGCCTATGAGTTTGAAGTCACTGTGAGCTATGACGCTACAGAATACTATACAGGGTGAGAAGTGAGACTCTGTCAAAAAAAAAAAAAAAAGCTAGGTATGGAGGATCTCTACTCTTTTTTTTGAGACAGAGCCTCAAGCTGTCCCCCTGGGTAGAGTGCTGTGGCATCACAGCTCACAGCAACCTCCAACTCCTGGGTTCAAGCGAGTCTCCTGCCTCAGCCTCCCAAGTAGCTGGAACCACAGGCCCGCCACAATGCCCGACTATTTT